>WBZZ01001004.1:12500-20000 GCA_019918135.1 Paulinella micropora | reverse complement strand
TACAAGCTGATTAAGGTATATGAGGTATGGCACTGGAAGGAGAAGAGCAGTAGCCTGTTCAAAGATTACATAAAAACTTTCTTAAAGGTTAAGCAAGAGTCAAGCGGATATCCTGACGGATGTATTACAGAGGAACAAAAAAGAAACTACATTTACAGTATGGAAGTCAAGATGGGTATTAAGATGGACGAAAACAAAATAGAAGAAAACCCCGGAAGGCGAGCGGTTGCTAAGTTGTGCTTGAATAGCATGTGGGGAAAATTTGGTGAAAAGCAAAACAAAATTCAAAACAAAATGATAAAAGACAAAGATACCTTATACAAGTCAATGAGCGATAAGTCAGTAGATAACATAAACATAAACATTATTAACGACAACATAATAGAAGCGAGTTATGACCTTAAACAAGATGCGGTAAGCGACCCCGTGAAAACAAATATTGTAGTTGCTTTATTTACGACTTGCCACGCGAGGATTAGACGATATGAGATTATGGACAAACTAGACAACAGAGTTCTATACCACGATACAGACAGTGTCATATACACAACAGACTTAACGAAAGGCGAAACAGATGTGAAAACGGGTAAGTTGTTAGGCGAATGGACGGACGAACTACACGGAGCAAAGATTATGACCTTTATCGGAGGCGGACCAAAGTGTTATGGATATGTCTTAGAAAACGGCAAAGCAAGTATGAAAGTCAAAGGCTTTAGTATGAATTATGAAAACAATAAATCATTAAATTTACCAAATATGTTAAGTGTCATTAGTTGCGGACTTGGAATTAAAAACAACGACCTTATTGAGAACGGCAAGAATGAATTGTTAGAGTTGCTTAAGACTCAGGAAGAAAAATTGATTGCTAAACGAATTGAAAAATCAGGTAAAGTTGTTATAGTAGAAAACAGCAAGATAACGAGAGATAAACAACAGAAAAAAATAACGAGCGAATACTTAGAAAAAATATTCAGCTTTACTTACACTAAAAGAAATATTATAGGTATTGTTGACAATGCGATTGAAACTAGACCGTTTGGATACTAAATGTAGGGGCATGCCCCTACAACCCCAAGGGGGTTTGAAAGGGGTTTCCCCTTTCTAATAAAAAATTTATAATTAATTTTTTTTACCTTTACCCTTAAAACTTCTTATCGTATGAATTCCTTTTTTTGGCTTCACCAACTTAGTATTTACAGCAGTAGCTCCTAACAATGATACGGGATCAAATGCTGTCCGATAGTTCGTCGTTAGCTTCGCGGTCTTCGCCCGCTTACCTTTCGGATTTACCTTGACAGCTACTCTGTCTATCACTCCTTCAATGAGGTCTCTTGTGCTACTGCCTTTATTGTATGTGGTTGCCCTTACACCCGTTTGTCGGCTTAAGTCTTTCGCAATCGTTCCTCCAAGGCTATGACCAGTCAGCTCTACATTATCCTTACCATATTTCTTTATGACATCATTAACCAGCTTCTGCTCTTCTTTATATCTCGGTGTTCTTTTTAATACTCCCTTTACTAATGCGACATCTGTGAGTAAATCTCGCTTATCCGCGGAGCCTCTAAATGCCACAATCGCTTTACCATCTTTTTCATATACAGTTGATTTTTCTTTGCTAGCGACTGGCTTCCATCCGTCAGCACCCTTTCTATCCGACCGCGACAAATAGACATCCTCTGATAACTCCGCACTACCGCCCTTCTGCCTTCTGTATTCCTTACCAGCTTTTTTCAATGCCTCCTTGTAGCTTATATTATGCTTACTGAGTAAGCCTTTACGAATTTAATCCATTGAGACATTGCAAAGCTACGTTTGCAAAACGTATCCTATATTAATTATTTAATTTTTTATTTTTTTATACTGCCAACTATATACCCTACGGGCATAGACCGTATACACCCTACTAATGTCTACCCTTACAAGACTGTGCGAGAAGTTCCAAAAACTTTCCATTGAAGGTGAAAAAAAAATCCTTCTCGTTGGAAGATGTTCAAAAGGTAATACACGACGAAATAAAAGCAATTGAAGAAATGAGAAATACACAACCGAAGGACACTTTTCAATTCGGCAAATACCGCGGAAAGAAGTTTGAAGACATCGCAAAGATTGACAAGCCATATATTGAATGGTTAATGAAACAACCATGGTGTAGGACCAGAGATGAATTGAATAAGTATTTGTAGGGGCAAGCCCCTACGACCCCGCCGTTGGGTATTTTTTTTTGTTTGGTAAATCACTAAGTCAGCATCGGAGGGGGTTGTAGGGGGCGAAGACCCCTACTGATCTTCAATAAAATTCACAATAACATTAACATTTCCGCCGCCAGTTCCAGAAAGTGTTTTTTGTGTAAATGTTAGAATATCACTCGGCGACAGGTATATATCGTAATTTCTAAGGTTGAGTATTTGGCTTGACCCGCTCGTAATATAAAGCTTTAGAAGGGTAGTTCCCCCAGCAATGGCGGATGCTTTTGAGTCTGTATCTACAATAGAATATTTGGTATCAACATCAGCAAAACCTGCTCCTGTTAATGTTCCGTTTAATACTAATTTTGCGATAATTGTTTTGCTATCATCGTTTGTGATGCTTATCAATGTAGGATACACGGTTGAATAGTTTGTTATGCTACTATCAAACAATGCTTTATTCCTAATACTGAATACAGGACCTTCTGTGGCAGTCGCCGCCTTGGTTCCTTCAACTTCGTTCGTTATACTCGTGTTTATATTGTTGGTCCCTTCAATAAACATACTAACACTCGCAGTCTTTAACGATTGAACCCCAGTTCCAATACCATTGTTAAATATTCGTGCAACAAATGGAAGCGATGTATTTCGCAAGCTAACACCTGTGTTAGCATTCGCATATTTAATCATATGGACTAGCTGGAATTCTCCAGTCGCAGGATTTTCAATGTAGAACCTTATAGCACCAAAACCTAAATATTGAAATTTAATCTGGAATATATTACCTTTGGTCCAATCAATGAGAGGCATATCTTCGGTTCCATTACAAGGGTCATCCCAGTTCGCCTGTGCGATAGTAGTGCCGACTCCTCCTTTACAATGGACAATATTCATATCAGTGTTTTTGTCTTTGTAGAAATAGAAACCATCATTCAATCCGCTATCTCCTAACCCGATAAATGAATAGTAGTCTTTCGTTTCATCAGTAGTCCATAAAGCAGTGAAGCGGGCTAAAACTCCCATACCCGTTCTGTATTTAATTCTTTTTTTACTTAACAAAATGGCATCGGCAGTATTGTTTGCTTGTGTTTTCAATTCAGCCATATTCGCATTAAATGAAACTGTCGCACTAGTTTGAGTTAATGTCCATATCCTTGTATTGATAGTGTATGGAAAAATCTCCTGAACAACTGGTGTTAATTGGCCTACCAATGCTTCGCCAAAAGCTGTTTTCATGCTATTGGTTTCAACATTGCCATCGTAGCCGACCTTGACATTTATAAAATCTCCGTCAGGGTTTTGTGCTATCAAATTTCGCTGATGACTCATTGTAGGTGATTTCTTTTCAAAAAACCACCTACGACCTCAAAAAAATGTTTTGTTAGAGTTCCTATATTATCAAAAAAAATAAATTAACTATCAAAATTAATTGTAAGTGCTTTTTTTCAAAAACCACTTACGATCTCAAAAACCTATTACTTCAATGGCGAGGTTTAATTTCTAGTAATGGTGCCGTTTCTGACATTTACTTCTTGCTGAGTTACGACAAATGTGTAATGATTGGCCGCAATATTCGCAGTGGTAGCAATAAACTCCCATCGTCGCTCGGTGTCTAGACTTAATCCGCTGATTTCATTTTGGTCCTTGCTCCACAGCGGACGGGCTATCGCACCAAACCCAGTTGTATTGATAAACATTGCTATTCATCAAAGAAGAGCCTTCCAACTTCGGTTTAAGATACATACAGTCTTCTAGTTTTCCAGTTTGACAATCAACATTGAATTCTTGAAGTCGTGCTCCGTCTAGTGTGGTATAAAAAGTTTGGACCTTAGAACCAAGAAGGTTGCTATTGTCATAAGCAGTGTTCTTATTTTCGGTTGTATTGAATACGGAGTGATAAATCTTCTTAATTCGTCGTCCGTGGCCTCTGTCAAATCTAAGTATAACATTTTGAGAAGTTGAAGCGAGCCCGACTGTGTTTTTATACAAATAAGAATAATCAATGTTGAAGCTCATACCTTCGGGGCTCATAATCTTCTGTTGAATTGATTGAACGACATCGAGGTTAGTCTCGACAGCTAAGAACAGGCTGAGATTAGTAATAGTAACATTCGAATCCGCCACCGCAACAGTGCCTCCACCAGTAGAAAGAGCATCATTGTTACAATAAAAGATTTGGGGTGTCTGTTGCCAAACAATCCGCAAAGTCAAAATTTCTGGAAACATAATAGTTTTATCCAGAGCAAAAATAGTATTGTAAAGCATTCCAAGATTAATCTTAACATTAACACTCGGGCTGGCATTATTAATAGTTCCAGCTGAAAAATACTTAGCCTCATTAAAAGCAACATTAACGAACTTACTCGTGCCAGTCTCATTAGCAATAAGGGCATCATCGTGTCGGCGGGCATTTGTGGAGGGTTGTGCCATCCAAGCCTTTAATGCGGCCTGAACCTGAGCCTTAGCAACATCAATTCCCGCATCAATGTTTGCAGCCGCATTTCCTGCTACTGCCGAAGCGGTCAATGCTGTTTGTAATGCTGCCAACCTTGTAGCATCGCTAGCGGGTTGAAATGTAGTTGTAGCATTACACTTTTGAAGCATACAACCAGCTCCACTTCCATTATCGTGGTTTTCCAAAGCGAGTAAATCATCAATGGAGGTTTCGGGTTTCCAAATCATCTTGGTGATATTTCCGACTTCGTTAATGTCGCACAGATAAACACCACCTCTCGTAATCAATTGAATTTGTCTAATTGGGGCCAAGCAATCCATAAAGCATTTATTGTAGTTTCCAGCCTTCGCATCTGGAGCATAATTAAAACTCAAAACAGAGCGAGCCAAGTTAAACGGGCGGCTGATAAGGTCAAAGTTGCTTTCCTGTCCTCCTGCGGTAGACACAGTGATATTAATAGAACCCTCACGAGGTGTAAGCTTATTCAAACGATAAGAAGCACTGATGTAGTCAGTCCTGCTGAATCTAGTTCGCCTCCGTGTTGTGTGGGCATTTGTTTTTCCTCTTTTTACGGTTGTCTTATATTTTAATATGAGAAAAAAATAAAATAATTAATTAACGACTTTTTAACAAATTAAAAAACGATGTAAATAAATTAAAATAATTCGTCTCGCGGTAAATCAACAATGTCATAACAATGCAGAGGCCGTTGAGATTAACTGGTTGGTCGTTTTTGTCAGTCAAGTAAAACCGATACACATTGCTTGAACTAGTAGATAGCCGTTTTCCGTATTCACTACCCGAGCCATCGTAGATAACAGAGCCGAACGGGATTTCATTCGCCGTGTATATTTCTTGGAGCACGTGGTTATCGCCTTCGCCTACTAAATCTGACTGTAAATATAATGTTTTTTCACCTGTCAATATTATGACATTCGGCGACCTAATGGTATTATTAGCAAAGAAATATGTTGAGTCGCGGTCAAAACCCATTACTTCGTGGATGCGTGTTTCGGTGTCAAATATAAACCGCGGTTGAGGCTCCACCGGAGGTGGAGTGCCCCCTTCGGGAGGCATGCCTCCATTGTTCGCTACTGTAAATAATAGCTTGCCGTCTTCTGGGTCGGTGTTTGTGTTGTTGCTTGTAACGGCGTATGTGTAGTCGTTGGGGCTGTCTGCCGTTAGCACCTCGGCCAGTTTATTTTTTAAGTTGTTCATCGTGTAGTTGCCCTCTGGTATCGTAATCAGAGCCTCAAATCCATCTTCACTCAGAGTAAAAGTGTTATAAGGACTTGCCACAGAGTAATACGACTTCGGCACATAGATATGAAGTATTTTACAATGGATAGGATTGTCTAGCGATTTCATATCAATGGAGTGAGTAAAATCACTGTCCGTGCCGTTTATCCTATTTTTGCTGTTGACATAGTAAATGTTTGAGCTCCTGCCTCCCCTATATTTCATTGTAGGAACACCCTACGACCCGACTTTTTTGGTGAAGCTTTTTAAAAAAAAGGTTCGTATATATTAGAAAAAATATTTTTGTTTTAATTACTTAAATGAAAGTATCAAAACCATACCCGTTCTGTGTTTTCAACTCCTCCGCTTCTTTTTCTTTTAAGTCCGTCCAACCGCTGGCAAATTTAAGCGGTTCCCTTTCGCCCGCTCTAACAAAAACCTAATACTATGCCATCCGCAGGTTGTGCTCGTGTTGCTTTGGTTTTTAACTTGATTAACCTTCATAAGCAGATATGTGCTCGGTTTACTCTTGTCAATAAGCTGTTTCATTTGGTGTAGAAATAGCTCAGTCGGCTTATACAGTGCGAGCGGGTCGTAGATTTCAATAGAGTCGTCTTTAATTAGGTCAACCCAAACAGCAATCCAATGTGAGCCTGGTTGGCTAGACTTATCCAAGTTCATAATAAATCCATACTTCTTTCTTTTTTCTGGCTTCAGTTTGTTTATTTCATCGCTGGCTACCGTTCCCAAATACCAATCATATTTCATAATGTTGTCTATTTCGTCCGTCATTAAACCTCTGCCCGCCCCCGCTTGCTCCACATCTACTGCTCCATCTACTTCTGGCGGTTGAACTTCTGACGGCTGAACTTCTGACGGCTGAACTTCTGGTGTTTGAACTTCTGGTGTCTGAACTTCTGGCATATTTTCTGGCTGTTGAACTTCTGGCTGGAACTTCCTCGGTTGGTTGAATACCGAGATTATTTGAAACTTGATTTTTTATATTTGGGTCGCTTCTCATTTCGGTTACTAAGTTATTTACATAATCCTTCTTCTTCATTTTTTTCTTATATTTGCCCTTCTTTAAATATTTCTTAATTGTTGCTATTGTCAAAAGTTTGTGGATTGATTCCTCCATCGTTCTTGCCCCAGCACCCGTTTGGTTTATTCCCAAATGAGCGGCTAGTTTCTTTCTCATTTCATTCTGGTCTATTCCTAAATCAATACCTTCATCTACTATAACTTGTGCCATACCCGCAGTCGTGTGTTTTCCTTTAATTTTTTTTGGTGGTGGTTTGCCCCGAGCTTTCATTTCTTTTTCCAAAGCAGGGCCAAAAGTTTTGGGTATATCCAATTTCGGTACTTGTAATCATTTCTTAAACCTGCGGATATGTATGATATGTTATCTTTAATTTCAAAGTGTCTCGCTTTAGCCTCCGCTCGTTTTTTTTCTTGTTCTAATTCTTTTTTATATTGTTCATAACCAAAGTAATCTATCACTCAAACGCAGAGTTTAGGGAAGCTACCCCGCTAAGGGTAAAGAATAACCGAAGAAAAGACTTTTAATGACTTTGGGTCACACAAATTTATGATGTTATGACCTTTACAGAATGGTAATAC
>WBZZ01001003.1:62500-65000 GCA_019918135.1 Paulinella micropora | reverse complement strand
CCCCTTTGATCCCACGTGGTGTATGTCTTATAAAAAACAACACAACGACATGGCCTCGGAACCAACACAGCAACATAGCCTCGGAACCCACATCGACATAGCCTCGGAACCCACACAACAACAGAGCCTCGGAACCCACACAACAACAGAGGCTCGGAACCAACACAACAACATAGCCTCGGAGCCAACACAACGACATAGCCTCGAAACCAGTGGGAAGAGGCCCAACCACCTCCTCTTCCCGTGGGGTGCCATACTGTGCACCCCTCCATAATAATAATAATAATAATAATAATAATAATAATAATAATAATAATAATAATAATAATATATATTTCCTCTAAGGCATACTGATGCAGCTGATGGCACGATCCGTTTCCGGACATGAGCCTCCATGCCCTTGTTCGAGGTGCTCCATCCCCACCTAGTCAGTCTCTCGACTGATTATAGGGGCCGCCGATGGAGCTCCTGAGGGCAAGACTACACTAAGCCGAGGTTATTCCGCAGTCCCAACAACCTCTTGCAAAACGTTGCCGTATGTGCAAGTGCGTACACCAAGCATGGTTGCTAGAACTACCTCAAAACCCCACCCATAACAATTTGGTATCCGCTGGGTCCACGGGCTATCAACCGGAATAGCGGAGTTTAAGATCTTCGACAGGCGCCCAACGACCCTCCTCCCCAGCATCATCCACCAAATGGTTTTGAGTTGGCATCACAGTTTAACGCCGTAAGGCCATTGGGCTGGAGCTCTGATAAACAAGCGTGAATAAGTTTTTGTCATCAGGTGTTACCCTCAAATATATCACAGTCAACACTCCGCGAAGAAAGATATACTTCCTCTAAGGCATACCGATGCAGCTGATGGCACGATCCGTTTCCGGACATGAGCCTCTATGCCCTTGTTCGAGGTGCTCCATCCCCACCTAGTCAGTCTCTCGACTGATTATAGGGGCCACCGATGGAGCTCCTGAGGGCAAGACTACACTAAGCCGAGGTTATTCCGCAGTCCCAACAACCTCTTGCAAAACCAAAGCTTGCCGCATGTGCAAGTGCGTACACCAAGCATGGTTGCTAGAACTACCTCAAAACCCCACCCATAACAATTTGGTATCCGCTGGGTCCACGGGCTATCAACCGGCATAGCGGAGTTTAAGATCTTCGACAGGCGCCCAACGACCCTCCTCCCCAGCATCATCCACCAAATGGTTTTGAGTTAGCATCACAGTTTAACGCCGTAAGGCCATTGGGCTGGAGCTCTGATAAACAAGCGTGACTAAGTTTTTATCATCAGGTGTTACCCTCAAATATATCACAGTCAACACTCCGAAATAATAATAATAATAATATTAATAATAATAATAATAATAATAATGATAATGATAATAATAATAATAATATAATAATACTAATAATAATAATAATAATAATAATAATAATAATAATGGTGGAGGTAAATATGTATAGATATAATATAATATTATATACATATATGTATATATATATAAAATTATATATATATATATGTATATATATACGTTGAGGGTATTACAATCCTAGTCAGTTGTATATTTATCGGTGGCGCTCACAAAAGCTGGAAGACACGAGGTGACTCCCCAAGGGGGTTTGGCTAACCACACTCCGGCTTAGGATGTGGCGCTCACAAAAGCTGGAAGACACGAGGTGACTCCCCAAGGGGGTTTGGCTAACCACACTCCGGCTTAGGATGTGATCAACGCTGAACTTGTCCCACACTCAGGTATCATCTGATGATGAGGTGTCCAACGCCCTCTTTAGGCCCGTAGGCAGTGTCATGATTGCTGCAGCTGTAAGAGATACGCCTTGAGTTCAGTTTTGAATTCAGCTTTGTAAGAGATGTCTCTCAGATATTCTGGTAGCTTATCCCATTGTGCTTGTGCTGCTCTACTGTATTGACCAGTCTTAGAGTCGTTGTACATGTGTTTCCTTGATGATCGCCTAGTGTTGTAGTTATGAACAGCTGTAATTGGTCGGATTGTTGTAGTGGAGGGGTAGGAAAGCCTTGAAGGCTGGGTAAATAAGGGAGTGTGCATCCATGCATACGCTATATTTATACATGTTAAGTATGTTGAGTAGGCGTAGTTTGGCAAAAAGTGGTTTGGTAGGTGTTCTCCATGATTTGAGGCAGATCAGACGGACTATGCGTTACTACTACTACTACTACTGCTGCTACTACTACTACTACTACTACTACTACTACTACTACTACTACTACTACTACTACTACTACTACTACTACTACTATTACTACTACTACTACTACTACTACTACTATTACTACTACTACTACTACTACTACTACTACTACTACTACTACTACTACTACTACTACCACTAGGCGAGGCTAGGCTAAAAGGGTAACTGTTTTTACTACTACTACTGCTACTACTACTACTACTACTGCTACTACTACTATACTACTACTACTAGGCTAGGCTAAAAGGGTAAGTGTTTTTCTTAT
>WBZZ01001003.1:55000-57500 GCA_019918135.1 Paulinella micropora | reverse complement strand
AGAAGGACAAAGAGAGTCTACAGAGAGAGAAAGAGAAAGAAAGGCTACAGAAGGAGAAGGAGAAGGAAAAGGAGAAGGAGAGACTGCAAAAAGAGGAAGAAAAGGAGGAGAGGCTACAGAAAGAGAAGGAAAAGGAGAAGGAAAGACGACAAAAAGAGAAGGAGGAGAAAGAGAGGCTGAAGAAAGAAAAGGAAAAGGAGAAGCTACAGGAAAAGGAGAAGGAGAAAGAGAAGATACAGAAGGAGAAAGAGAAGGAGAGGCTGCAGAAAGAAAAGGAAAAGGAGAGGCTACAAAAGGAGAAGGAGAAGGAGAAAGAGAGGATACAGAAAGAGAAGGAGAAAGAGAGGCTGCAGAAGGAGAAGGAGAAGGAGAAGCTGCAGAAGGAAAAGGAAAGGGAGAGAGAAAAGGACAGGCTCCAAAAGGAGAAGGAGAAGGAGAAAGAGAGGATACAGAAAGGGCAGAAGGAGAAAGAGAGGCTGCAGGAGGAGAAGGAGAAGGAGAAGCTGCAGAAGGAGAAGGAAAAGGAAAGGGAGAGAGAAAAGCAAAGGAAGGAAAAGGAGAGGGAGAAGAAGGAAAAGGAAAAGGAGAAAGAGCGAGAGAAGCAAAAGAAGGAAAAAGAGGAGAAGCAAGAGAAAGAGGCGGAAGAAGCCACGATGGAATGGCGAGGGCGTCCAGGGCGTCCAAGGAAATACCACGGGCCGAAGCGAGGGCGAGGCCGTCCAAGGAAATACCCGCGTGGTATGTGCAGACATACATACATACATACCTACAGATATACATACATTCATACATACATTTTCATCACTTATTTCTTCTGTCAAAATATGCAGACGCTGCATAGGCAACTGAATTCATCTACGTATTGTTTTCCTCTTTGCATGCAGTCGAAGAAACAGCGATAGGCAGCGAGACCTCAGCAAGCGAAGCCCCGCAAGCAAGCGAGACCAGCGAGGAGGCCATGAAGCCCGCCAAAGAAGCTGTGGCTAATGCCACCGCGACAGAAGAAGAGGCAATGGCCTGCCAGGAGCCAGCCAAGAAGCGGAAGCGCGGTCGAACACAGGCCAGCCCTGACCCTTCCCCTGTCATGTCAGCTGAGGAGGAAATGGCCGGAGCCACGGCTTCAGGTGATTTATATATGTTGGTATTTATGCTGCTTGGTTGAAAGATCGATTCGTTGATGGTGTATTGAGTCGATGATTGCTTCCTTGGATTGGATTGATAGATTGATAGATCGATAGTTTGATGGATTGATGGATTGATGGATTGATAGATTGATGGATTGATGGATTGATGGAATGATGGATTGATGGATTAGATTGATGGATTAGATTGATGGATTAGATTGATGAATTGGATTGATGAATTGGATTGATGGATTGGATTGATGGATTAGATTGATGGATTGGATTGATGGATTGGATTGATGGATTGGATTGATGGATTGGATCGATGGATTGGATTGATGGATTGGATTGATGGATTGGATTGATGGATTGGATTGATGGATTGGATTGATGGATTGGATTGATGGATTGGATTGATGGACTGACTGATGGATTGACTGATGAATAGGTTGGTTGATGGGTGGATTGATAGATTGAATAAAGGTTGATGAATATTTAATTGATTGATAGGTGATGCAGCTATGGGTCAAGCGACAACGTCAGGAGACGAGGCGATGGAGCAAGCCACGACGACAGGGGATGGCGTGATGGAGCAGGCCATGACGGCAGTGGAGGAAATCATGCAGCAAGCCTCAGTGACAGGAAACAAAGTCACGACGCTAGCCAGAAAAGCCGTGGCTATTGGCACCTCGGCAGAAGAGGAAGCCACGGTCATCCAGGAGCCAGCAAAGAAGCGTGCGCGGTTGGACACAGCGCAAACAGCAAAAGGCAACAGGCAAGAGGCAGCGAAAGGCCAGGCGGAGGCGCTTTTGGAACAGATCGGGGCCGGAAGCAAGCGTATGAACAAAGAAACAAAGAAAGGGACAACCGCCTTGAAACTGGAGAAGGAAAATCAGCCACTTAGCGACAGGCAAGAAACGACTACCACGACTCTAAACCCGTTCTCACCGATTAAAGGCACTGTGGTGGCATCTCCTGGCACAAGTGCGTTCAAACTCATGGCATGACAATTACGCGCACGCACATCTACAGACACACACACACACACACACACGCGCGCGCACGCACGCACGCACGCACACACACACACACACACACACACACACACAGACACACACTCACGCACACACGCACGCACACACACACATATTCTTTTTTTTTTTTCGTTGTCTCCTTTCAGTTATGTCGCCCCCTGTCCCAAGTGCGAGCCTGCGCCATGCTGCCCCGCTGGACCAGGAATATATGGCCTTGGGTGGCGCGACGCCCACCCGCGGCCCCAAGTCTCAGGGGGCGGGTGAGCAGTTCGCCACCCCGCACGTGTCGCGGATAGGGGCCATGGCCAGGGAAGAGGCAAGACGCACAGGTGAGTTTTGTTT
>WBZZ01001003.1:10000-20000 GCA_019918135.1 Paulinella micropora | reverse complement strand
TGTATGTGTCTATGTTTCTATGCATGTACGCATGTATGTATGTATGAGCGTTGTCTGGCCTGTCTGAACGATCCTCAATGCAGGTAAGACATGTGCATACGTGAGTTGGTAGCCGTTGCTTCATTTATATCATCATGATTATCATTATAATTATTATTATTATTATTATTATTATTATTATTATTATTATTATTATTATTATTTTGGACACCGTGATAGCCCAGTGGTCAAGTTCTACCATCTGGGCCCTGTCGCCAGTTCGATTCCCGTCGGTGCCACCAGTATTTTCATTGAACATACCGCTCCGTCTGGACCAGTATTTTCATTGAACATACCGGTCCGTCTGGAAGTGTTGGAACTGCCCTTGCGGGGGTGTCATTAGAGCTTATCGTCAATTCTTCGTACTCCCCTCAAGGGTGAGACGATGGAGGCGCATGTGCAGAAATGCATCAGCCATTGACAGAGAAGCACTATTATTATTATTATTATTATTATTATTATTATTATTATTATTATTTAGGGAGTACATAGGCCATTGGTCCTTTTCAATGGGCTGATTGGTATAAAGCTCCCAGAGTAATGTTCTATGCCGTCACTTCCTTTATTCCACCGATTGGTGTGGAGACTTTCCTTATGGAATGGAGGACTGGATGCACATGGCCTTTTGGCTCAGCCATTGGCAGGAGATACATTATTATTACTATTACTATTATTATTACTATTACTTTTATTATTATTATTATTATTATTATTATTATTATTATTATTATTATTATTATTGTGGACACCGTGATAGCCCAGTGGTCAAGTTCTACCATCTGGGCCCTGTCGCCAGTTCGATTCCCGTCGGTGCCACCAGTATTTTCATTGAACATACCGCTCCGTCTGGACCAGTATTTTCATTGAACATACCGGTCCGTCTGGAAGTGTTGGAACTGCCCTTGCGGGGGTGTCATTAGAGCTTATCGTCAATTCTTCGTACTCCCCTCACGGGTGAGACGATGGAGGCGCATGTGCAGAAATGCATCAGCCATTGACAGAGAAGCACTATTATTATTATTATTATTATTTAGGGAGTACATAGGCCATTGGTCCTTTTCAATGGGCTGATTGGTATAAAGCTCCCAGAGTAATGTTCTATGCCGTCACTTCCTTTATTCCACCGATTGGTGTGGAGACTTTCCTTATGGAATGGAGGACTGGATGCACATGGCCTTTTGGCTCAGCCATTGGCAGGAGATACATTATTATTACTATTACTATTATTATTACTATTACTATTATTATTATTATTATTATTATTATTATTATTATTATTATTATTATTATTATTGTGGACACCGTGATAGCCCAGTGGTCAAGTTCTACCATCTGGGCCCTGTCGCCAGTTCGATTCCCGTCGGTGCCACCAGTATTTTCATTGAACATACCGCTCCGTCTGGACCAGTATTTTCATTGAACATACCGGTCCGTCTGGAAGTGTTGGAACTGCCCTTGCGGGGGTGTCATTAGAGCTTATCGTCAATTCTTCGTACTCCCCTCACGGGTGAGACGATGGAGGCGCATGTGCAGAAATGCATCAGCTATTGACAGAGAAGCACTATTATTATTATTATTATTATTATTATCCCTGAAAGGTGTTGGTGAAGGGGGTGGGGGGTTTGGGGGAAGGGGGAAAATGAAAATTGTGTACCCCACCCCCCCAACCCGCATTTCCGCACCCCTGTCCCTATAAATCATGGTTTGTCGGAACGAGGAGGAGTTGGGAGCTCATATTTGCAGGGTGGTTAGCCCCAGACTCGATCTTGATGCTGATATGATTTTTTTGGAATTCACGCAAATATTCGCGTTAGGGGAGTGTCCTGAATGCCAAAATTCCTTGTTTTTTTTTGCCTTTTTTTGCACACCCCCCCCTATAAATCATGGTTTGTGGAACCAGGAGGAGCTGGGAGCTCATATTGGCAGGTAGCTAGCCCCAGATATGATCTTGATGCTGGTATAATTTTTTTGGAATTCGCGCAAATATTTGCGTTAAGGGAGTGTCCTGAATGCCAAATTTCCTTGTTTTTTGGGTGTACTTGCCGGTGCCTCCGGCAATTGAAGGTACCCTGTCGACGGGGCAGGGGGGGGTCCGGGGGGCCCTCCCCCCGGGAACCCCAGCCCTGTGATTGTACGTACCCGTTCTGGTCGCGGGTGGCACCCACACCTGAAAATTGGTGTTTTTTCGCCACCAGTCGCCCTTTGCGGCACCTCCGGCAATTCAACGTACCCTGTCGATGTGAAAGGGGGTTTCCGGGGGAGCCCTGAGATTGTACGTACCCGTTATGGTCGGGTGGCACCAACACCTGAAAATTGAGGTTTTTTGCCACCAGGCGCCCTTTGCGGCACCTCCGGCAATTCAACGTACCCTGTCGAAGGGAAAGGGGGCGGGAGGGGGGGGGGGGGGGGGGGGGGGGTTCGGGGGGCCCTCCAAAAAGTGACAAGAAGTGAGGCTGGCGGGGTTTGGTGCGCTTTCGCGCACCGGTAAACCATCCTTTCAGGTGTTGGCGCAGCCCCTAGTTATTATTATTATTATTATTATTATTATTATGGAGGGGTGCACAAGATGGCACTCCACGGGAAGAGGAGGTGGTTGGGCCTCTCCCCACGAAGGTGACCGCTTGGGGAGGGCGGTCACCGGGATATGCGCAACTCTCAACTGGGCATTTACTCGGTAGGGGTTCGGCCAGGCAGGTTGTTGGTTGGCTCGTTTTTCTTGGCTGTTGGGTTGGGTCTGGTTTCCTGGTTAGCCCATTTTCGCCGAATTTCCTGCCGAGTAAATGCCTGGGGGCTTCCAGTTCCGGTTTGGTGATCTTGTTGAGGTGAGCATTGGGAGGAAACAGTACCGAGATGGGTTGAAGATAGGATTCACATTGAGCCGAGATGGGGCTGAGTTGGCCTGTTCCAACTCGGCTCCATTTCGGCTTCATGTTAATCCTATCTTCATCCTATCTGGGTTTTGTCTCCTCCCTATCTTCGCTTCTTCGGGGTTGCCTAACTGGAACACATGATGAGCGCACGTTGGAGAGGGGCTTCAGTCGGTCCCAATGCCTTGCCAGTGCCTTGCTGCGTTGCCGTGCCTTGCCCCATGCAGTCACACCCTCCACCGTTGCATTTCTAACTGAGCAGCTTCGGCTGGGATTACTATACTTGTCTGTAAGACCCTATAGGTACCGCTAGGTTCGCGCCTTCTATACCCACGTGGGGGAGGAGTTTCAGCGGCACGCCGTCCGATCTGGCTCCACTCGGGGACACCCGTACCTCATGATGTGTATTGTTAGGAGCAGCTGAAAGTCCATAAGGCATGAGAGTAGAGGCGTTGGCGATGCGATGGAGAGTGTGTGTAGTGCGTGAGGCAGGTTCTGGTGACGCTGGGGGTGCTGGCGGGCGCCCAAGGGCACGAAGCGACGTGGCAGCATCCAGTGACACCGGCGAAAATGCGTGTAGTGTGTGTTGCAGATACCGCCGATGCTATTTGCATGGACGGGCGCTTTCCTCGGCGTAAAGAGGCGCGGCGGTGATGGCCAGCGACATTGGCCGTCTACTACTCTCAATGGATTACAAATACGCGAAGCACGGAGCTACCACTGTGGCCCTTATGGGACAAGGTAGAATCGCCGAAGACCTGGACAATCCCCGTGGGAATGCCTCTTCGACGGGCTCTGGCCTGATGTCCCAGGATGGGAGGATGAGGGCTCGCGTATATGACGGAATTCCTGAACCACGTGGAGAGGCTATCTTAGCTGCGCCTCATCCTTCCTCCCCAAACCTGGCACACGGGTCGGTGCTTCAACATAAGGCGAGCGGCGCTATATGGCAGATGGCACCGCCGCCTCGACGGTACCGGCGGGTAGATCGGTACGACAAGGACGGGCGTAATCTGATTGTCTGGGGGCTCTCAGAACGCGCCAATCTACAGGAGATCGCCTCCAAAATGAGCGGTCTTGGTCTGGTGGTCCCGGTAATGGAGTGGCAAGGCCAACGAATGTCTCGTCACCTGGAGCTGGTCTACGAGGACGATGACAGCAGGCAGACGGCGTTGCAGCAACTCAAACATCTCAAATTCTTCGGCAGAGGGGTCAATGTGGCCCTTGGGCGCAGGTTCAGGGACAGGGAACGTGTCCGAAGGCTTATTCGCATCCATCTGCGTGGGAAGCGGCGGTCCGGAAGGAGGAAGCTGCGACGGGATATCGCGTCTTGCCTCTGCATGAAGAACGTGTTGATGATGTGCAGGTGGTGTCTTCCGAATTGGATGCCGATGCACCTGAGTGTGTGTCTGAGTGTGCTGATGCAGGTGGTGCCCCTGCATTCGGCGGCCAGTGCAGTGGGGGACCAACCTGCGCAAGCACCTGCAGAGGGGGGCAGCACGAGGGCGGAAGCCAAGCGCGGCCGTCGGGTCCGGAAACGAGCCAAGAAGCACCGCTCCAAGCAGTTCGATACCGGCTTCAAGCTACTCGTCGCGAGTCACAACTGGCAGGGTAAAACGGGATACGACAACGTAGGCACGGCGGAATGGGCATCATTCTACAAGCACGAGGGCTGGCTAGTCATCGGGACTCAGGAGTACCGCATGGGCAAGAAGCAACTTTCCAAATGCAGCCTGGATGGATTCCGGATTTTTGGAAAACCTGCGGAGGTCAGCGAGAAAAATCGCTGCAAGGGTGGGGTTCTATTCGCGGTGGCTAACTTCCTTGGTCAGTATTGCATCCTGGTGTCAGCCCCCGTCGACCACCGGCAGCAAGTGTGGCTGCGTATCGCCTCGGGTGTAACCGGCGCTCAGTCTATGTGGGCAACGGCTACTTTCCCCAGGAAACGCAGGAAGAAGAGTCGTCAGAGGCGTATGCGGCCTGGCAGGCAGCTATAGCTTTTTTTGGAGCCAAAGGTCTTGTGGTCACGGTGGCGGATGCCAACGCGAAGCTCGGGCCGGCATGCAGCCGAAAAGAGGAGGGCATCGTCGGTCAGCACGGGGAGGTCGATGAAAAGGGAGCACCGGTACGTTCGGAGAACGGCAAGAGACTCGCGGCTGTCCTCGTCGCTACGGGCCTGCGAAATCTGAGCGGCTTCTCGTGCCCAGTGGAAGGGTCCTACTGGTGGTCCCGGCGTGAGCAGCGCGGCATGCGCACAGGCAAGCACCTCCTCGATTACATCTGCGCGTCGCCTGGCTTGGCATCTGGAGCAAAGTTCGGAGAGTATGCGAAGATGATCTTGACACGGACCACAAGGCAGTATGGGCCGAACTGACGTGGAGCGGCCAGCGCCGACCAAAGCGGGCTGCGAAACCTTACAGGTCCTTTCGTGTTGATAAGCTTATTGGTGCTGGTGTCTCGGGTAATGATCACGCTGCGAAGCAAGCGCTGGATTATCTACGCGACAAGTTCGATGACGTATTCCAGCATTTCCTACAGAAGCTTGGAGTGCATCAGCTGCCTGAGCTTGACCTATCGGGTGGTGCCGACAGCCAACGGGTGGTAGATGACGTCACCAAGCGAGTGGCGCAGTCCTTCCGAATGGCGGCGCACCGGGTCCTTGGCTCCAGATGTATACGACCCCGTTTCACCAACAATTGGTTCGACGGGGAGCTAAAGGAGCTCATTCAACAGCGCCGGGAGGCCTACTCAGCATACAGGAGGGATGAATCGAATGCGGAAGCCCGTCTGCATTGGCTACGTCTCCGCAAGCAAATTCGGAAGGCAACTCGGGCCAAGAAGTCCGCCTCCTTCAAGCAAGTGCAGGAAGAAGCGGTCAAATGTCAACGCGAGCAATCCTCAAAGCGCTTTTGGCTACTCGCGAAGCGGCTTGGCGGGGCACGCAGAACAAAGGTCTCCGCGCCGGTGCAAAGGGAGGATGGCTCACTGGCGTGTACGCTGCCGGAAAAGGTCGCTCGGTGGGAGGAATTTCGGAAAAATTCGGTGAAGCCACGGGAAAATCCGGCAAGTGCGGCTGTTGTGGAGTGCTGTGCAGAAGCAGGCTCGCTGGAGTGGGAGGAAGCCGAAGCTAAGCGGCAGTTCCACTGGAACGATCGCTTCAGAGATGAGGTGGCCCGGGCTATGAAGGAGCACGAAGTAGGTGAAGACACTTGCGAAGAGCTGGACAAGCCGTTCACGCATGAGGAGGTCCTTGCAAGGCAACGTGCCCTGAGTAACCACAAAGCTTGTGGCAAGGACAAAGTGAAGAACGAGATGCTCAAGTATGGCGGCGCCTACATCAATGGCTACTTAACGCAGTACTTCAACTGGATTCGAGAAGCCGAGAGGACTCCAAAAGCTTGGGGCAAGGGAATCATCGTCAATATCCCCAAGGGTGGGGATCCTACGGATCCTGACAACTGGAGGGATATCTCGATTATTAGTTGCCTTGGTAAGCTGTATCTGTCCTTATTAGCTACTCGTCTAACGCTCTTCGTGGATGGCCCGGATAAGCTACGTTCAGAGCAGGGAGGCTTCCGCCCGGGGCGTCGCACTACGGATCAGGTCTTTACCCTTTGGCAGAGGTTGAAGGGGCGTCAGCTGCAGAAGCGGGAGTCGTATGCCCTGTTCGTCGATCTACGCAAGGCTTTCCCGTCTGTTTGGAGAGATGGCCTATTTGAGAGGCTCTGGAAGCTGGGTGTAAGGGGCAAGTTCTGGCGCACGCTACGCAGGTGCTACGAGCAGACTTCGTTGCAAGTGCTAGTTGATGGAGTACTCACCCCCGAAGTACTGGAGGGTGTAGGCGTCCAACAGGGGTCCCCTCTCTCTCCCACTCTCTTCAACGTCTTTATGGATGAGCTGTGTGATCGGCTGGCGAGTGCCCTCAAGATCACGGATGTGAAGCGGCTGAACGACATCAAGGCACTTCTATACGCGGACGACGTGGCCCTCATCGCTCACAGTCGCACCGAGCTCCAGAAGATGGTCAATCTTGTGGCCAAGTTTCCGGAATATTACCGGCTGGAAGTCAACTTGAAGCCCGGCAAGACGGAAATCATGCCCATTTACACGTCGAGCAAGGCGAAACGACCAAGTATCAGGGAGCGAGGTGAGCCCGTGGTGTGGTTTCGCGGCCAGAAGCTTTGTGTCACCAGTCAGTACAAGTACCTGGGAGTGGTTATCACCGACGAGCTGAAGTGGAAGGAGCAGGCCCTGCGGGCTACGCGTGTCACTGAAGTCACCACCGCAGGTTGGTACTCTTTGTGGTGTGCAGGTGAGATACAAGCTAGGTATCGTCTCATGTGCTGGAATCAACTTGTGGGGGCCAAGCTGAAGTACGCCTTCGATGTCTGGCGTGCCCCCGTATCGCAGCTCACCAAGCTGGAGGCAGCAATGCTGCGCCCCATGAGGATGATTCTCGGCATCAGCCCTAAGACAAGCAAGTGGATTACACTCTTTCTGGCGCGCTCTTTGAGTGCGGAGCGTTTGCGGCGGGCGGCGCAACTGAAGTTCTATGGACGGCTCCGTGTTCTACCGGAGGAGCGATTTCCTGTCATCGCATCTCAAGTCAAATCCGACTGGACTGCGGAGGCCGAAGGCGCTATCAGGGACTCAATGGATCTACAACAAGGGCTTCAGGAGCTCCTAAATAGCTCAGAGAAGGACCTCGAGGGTTGGAGTTCGACTGTGGACAAGTGGGCCCTTCAGCAGGACGTCAAGATGGTGCAGCAACTGATGTGGGACAAGCGAGAGGCAGGCAGCGATCTTACTGATGGCCTGCGAGTCATCCTAAGACAAGTCTTTGGAACTAAGGAGTTCCCAAGATGGGTAGCCCTTGATGATGCGCATTATAATCTGCTTCGGAGAAGGTTGCCAACAACCGCCTTCGGTTGTACCGCAGCAAGTTGGTCAGTGGCATGTCCCCTCGCTGCTTCTGTTGTTATGATGATGTCAATGAGTCCCTTGCGCACTTCTTATGGGATTGCCCCATGCATGAGGCGAGACGTAAGCAGCTGTTGCTGAGTATGCAGAGGCTCGGTGGCATGGCTGTGGGGGGTGCTGAGGGGGATGGAGGGAGTGAGGAGGGTAGTGAGGTCGTAGGCGGTGAGGTTGTGGTGGAGGATGTGTTGCTTGGGCGGGAGCGGGAGGGCTCTGTGCGGCAGGGTTGGGATGATATGTCGCCTGTGGATCAATCACGATTGTTTTGTAAGCTTTTTCAGGGGAAGTCGCGCTTCCGCAGTAACTTTAGGCTTGCTGTGTTGTTAGGGGTTACAGCGTTGCGTCCCCCTCCAAAGTTGGATGTGTTGTTTGGATCATATGTGTCTGAGTGTTGGTCTGCTAGGGGTAAAAGGGAGGAGCTTGGGGTGGAGGATGGGGGCGAGGAGGTGATTGACCTCACTGAGGTTCCATCAGCTTCTGTCCCACCCTCTCCCCCAAGTGACGTTGATGTTGCGCGGCGCGGCCGTCCGCGCAGTGTGGACGTCCTAGCTAGAGAGAGGGGCTCGGGAGCGCAGCGTAGTGTCTCCGAGTTCTTCTCTTCAGCTAACACCCTCGCATCTAGCTCTTCATGCACTTCACAGCCCCCATCTGTCCCTGCTGTTGCTGTTGCTGTTATGTCTGTTTGGTGTTCTGACAATGCGTTGGGATCGGCTGACCCCGGTGACCCAATGGAGGCACATGTCCAGGATCTGGATCTGCTGCTATAGTCTGAGGAAGCCTATTATTATTATTATTATTATTATTATTATTATTATTATTATTATTATTATCATTATTATTGTTGTTGTTGATGTTGTTGATCTTGTTATTGTTGTTGTTGTTGTTGTTATTATTATTATTATTATTATTATTATTATTATTATTATTATTATTATTATTATTATTATTATTATTACTACTACTACTACTACTACTACTATTATTATTATTATTATTATTATTATTATTAGTGGCACCGCGATAGCCCAGTGGTCAAGTTAAATACCATCTGGGACCTGTCGTCAGTTCGATTCCCGTCGGTGCCAGTATTTTCAAAGTGTGTTTCCTTTGAAGGTATTGGTCTGTCTGGAAGGCTTGGAACTGCCCTGCGGAGGTGTAAGTAGAGCTATCGGTCAAATCTTCGTACTCCCCTCGCGGGTGAGACGATGGAGGCACATGTGCAGATTTGCATTCGCCATTGACAGAGAAGCACTATTATTATTATTATTATGATGATGGTGATTATTATTATTATTATTATTATTATTATTATTATTATTATTATTATTATTATTATTATTATCATTATTATTATTATTATTATTATTACTATTAAATTAATATATTATTTATATTAAATATGTCTTCACCATCTTCTATCTCATTCCCCACAGCACGCGGACATGTCAGTACTCATGTCTATGTCTATGTCTCTATGTATGCTATGTTATGTCTATGTCTCTATGTATGTTATGTACGCAGCCCAATCGGACGGCTCTGCTGTGCATCGGTATGCAGCTTGCTCTGGTAAATATATAGATGGATAGATAGATAGATAGATAGATAGATAGATAGATAGATAGATAGATAGATAGATAGATAGATAGATAGATAGATAGATAGATCGGTATGCAGCTTGCTCTGGTAAATATATAGATGGATAGATAGATAGATAGATAGATAGATAGATAGATAGATAGATAGATAGATAGATAGATAGATAGATAGATAGATAGATAGATAGATAGATAGATAGATAGATGAGATATCGACTAATGTCAGAAAAAGGAGCTTCTGATTTCGTCAACCAAGGAAGTCTGTGGGTAAAGTATTAACCCGATGCCCAGCTAAGCCGTGATGTTTGCACGGAAGGGACTGATACAGGCGATACCAAAGCTCCCTAGTACCAGGCGGGGCCAGGGCTCGTTCCATAAGCGCCCCTTGCAGAACGAGCTCCCACCTCCATTACAGAGGACCCAGTAAGCAGATGGAGTTTCGAGACTGTTCGACAGTCTAGTATAAACCGACAGAGCACTGTGGGTTTTATTCCGGGCTCAACAAGCGAGAAAGGAGATAGA
>WBZZ01001002.1:15000-216553 GCA_019918135.1 Paulinella micropora | reverse complement strand
CCGCTCCAGCCGGTGTGCAGCGTGACGACCGCGACCTCCGACTGTAGAAAGTCGCTGGCCAGCAGCCTGGCGCGGATGCCCAGCGCTTCGTTGCTGGACGACAGCCTGGAGATCCGGTAATTGGTGAGCGACGTGTGCAGGGCGGCCAGCAGCACCATGGCTGCCAAGACCGCCGTGGCATAAACTACCAAGGGGCTCAGCCGGCCGGCGTCGCGGGGCGGGCGGGCGGACGGTAGCAAGCACCTGTTCTCCGCCTGTTGGGCCACCTGCAAACGCAGGTCCCCCGCTTTGGACCACAACAACGAGCAAAAGAAAAACCTCGTCGTCGTCGTCGTCCGACATTGTCTGCGCAGGGCGCTGCCTCTTCTTTTTGTTGTTGTTGCGGAGGAAGAAAAACACTGGAGGGGGACGGAGGATTACCAAAAAGAAATCCAACGAGGGCGGCCCCCCCCTTTTCATTGGCGGGGCCGGAGTCTTCGTTTGGCCCCCCCCCCCCCACACACACATTCAGAGGACAACATACCCCCCCGCCCGCCGGCGCTCGCTCTTTTTTAGCGGTGGTTTTCGGGGGTTGGGACCCCGTGAACTTCGCGGCAGATGTCTATGGAGGTGAGCTACTGAAGCCGTCCGCGCCACCGACACGGCGATGTCACGGTGCGTGTCCTGTTGCCACCCGCACAACAACTCTCATCAGGGGCCCTGCGCTTGCCCGCCCGGGCCGCCGCGGGCCAAAAAGCACAGGGTAGAAGACCCCCTGCTCCAACGACTGTGCGAGGAACGGGCCGCGCTGGGTCGGCAAGCCCTGTTGGCCGCGACCGGGGAAGTGGGCGCCGAGCTGGCGACGACACCGGACGAGTACGAGATCCCCACGGAATGGGCGTTGGCCCTGCAACGCGAACAACCCATGCAGGAGTGGAAGACGAGGTTGACAAACGTGCCGTACAGATTTCGGAACTATGAAATCGTCATGGAGTGGCTGCTGGAAGTCAGTGATGACTTTGGCACTCGGCCCGAAAGTTTAGTCCGGGCCGCAGAGATCTTGTGCTACTTCACCCAGAGACCAGCATTTCACTTCAACGCAGAAAACTTCCAGCTCGTAGCCGTAGTTTGTTTTTGGGTAGCTCTGAAATACGAAGAGGTGGAGAACTTCAACAGCACGCGAATTGTGCTGTCTGTCATGGACGAAGGCCATTTCACGGTGGCAGAAATCAAGCAAATGGAAGGAGCAGTGATTAACGTGTGCTGGCACATGCTGGACACGCCCAACGCCGCAGGTATGCTGATCGACCGGGCGTCGTCGCCCGAGTGCCAAGAGCTCACCGAAGAGGGCAAGCTGCTGGCCCTGCGCGTGTTGCTCGGGCTAGTACTGACGCCCCGGTTCTGGCAGCACCGGGCCTCCCGTCTGGTGCTGGCCTCGCTGGTCGCCGCGGCCGGCGCGGTCGGCTCGCGCCTCAGTGCCGGGCGCTTGTATGAAACAACGCTGGTGGCGGACGCAGAAGCGATCGCGGCCCGGCTGCAGTCGGCACAGGGCGGGCCCCTCCGGGCAGAAGCGCTTCTGAAAAAGTACACCAAAAGCTGGGCCCGGTTTGCGAAGGCCTCCGATCAGGAGGGGCGGCCACCCAAAGATCGCTTACGCTACCACGGCTCGCGCTGGCGTCGTGAAAGAGAAAGCGGGCGCCCCCGGGGCACGCCACGCTCCGCGAAAAAAGCTTAGCTGAAAGTGGTAAAAAAATTATAATAAAAAAGTTTTTGTGGGGATCAGCGTGAAATTGGCCATTTTTTTTCTTACATTGCCCGGCCCGGAATCCCGGTGAATTTTGCACGAAATCCGCCGATAACTACGGACACTTTCAGATAGACCGCAAATTGCGGCACCCCAATAAAATTTTTTTTATGAAGGACATTTCGGCAATAAATGTTGAGCTACAGAAAAATTTTCGGGAGACGCCGGCGGGCGGGGAATTTTTTTGCACCTTAAATTTTTTCCCCGCCCGCCGGCGTCTCCCGAAAAATTTTCTCTGGCTAAATTTCCAGTGCCGAAATGTCCTTTGCAAATTTTTTTTTTATTGGTTTTGATTTTGTGGTGAATTTCGCGGCACCTGTGAAAAACGCCGCAATTTGTGGACACTGCAGATAGACCGCAAAATGCGGCACACCAATAAAATTTTTTTTAATGAAGGACATTTCGGCAATAAATGTTGAGCTACAGAAAAATTTTCGGGAGACGCCGGCGGGCGGGGAATTTTTTTGCACCTTAAATTTTTTCCCCGCCCGCCGGCGTCTCCCGAAAAATTTTCTCTAGCTAAATTTCCAGTGCCGAAATGTCCTTTGCAAAAAATTTTTTTTTTATTGGTTTCGATTTTGTGGTGAATTTCGCGGCACCTGTAAAAAACGCCGCAATTTGTGGACACTGTAGATAGACCGCAAATTGCGGCACACCAATAAAATTTTTTTTAATGAAGGACATTTCGGCAATACATGTTGAGCTACAGAAAAATTTTCGGGAGACGCCGGCGGGCGGGGAATTTTTTTGCACCTTTAATTTTTTCCCCGCCCGACCCCGTTTCCCGAAAAATTTTCTGTAGCTAAATTTCCAGTGCCGAAATGTCTTTTGCAAAAAAAAATTTTTTAATTGGTTTCATAATCTGGTGAATTTCGCGCCAAATTAAAAAATACATGATTTTGCGGTAAACTCCACTCCTGCCGCAGTTTTGCGGCACGCAATAATTTTTTTTTGGGAGCGATTTTGGCAACACAGAAAAATTTCTGGGGAAACAAATGGGGGCGGGGGTAAAACCTTTTTTTATGTCACAGGCCCCCCCCCTGTGCCACCACCAGAATGCGTAGAGGTTCGGAGGGTGTGGCACGGGGGGGGCCGCCTGGCCCGAAATCCCCTCCCTCAAAATCCACCCCTCCTCCTCCTGAATGTTGAAGAAATTCATGACTGCGACACAGTACAGTTTCCCGGGGCTGAGGATCTATGCCTGGCCCGCGCGTCTCACGCCGGCGCGCTGCCTCTCAATACTTTTGCTGGCTTCGGTAGTTGGTTGGTTGCTACAGAACTGCTCACCGGTAGCTAGCACCACGGCCTACCAGCCCGTGGTGCCAGGCAACGAGTTTTGGCGGCGCTGCTCCCGACAACACAACCAGACAGGCGCCAACCTCTCTTTTGCGGTGGTGACCCTACATCTGGGTTGGGAGACCATTTCCTGGGCACGCTGCAGCTTCCAAGAACCTAAGCGACGATATTGTGACCTGCAGAAGTACGACTTATTCGACGACAGTTGTTTCCGGCCCGGGGAGTTGCTGCCTTTGCGCTGGTGGATGTATCCCCAAGCGGCACGTTTTAATAAGCTGCGGTACTTGGAATGGCTGCTGCGCGCATCGATGCCGTACGAGTATTTTTTGTGGGTGGACGGGGACACTGTCTTTGCCAATCAGTCTGTCAGGATCGAGGAACGCTTCGAGCAGGTCCGACGGGCGGTGGACGCGCGTGCAGACGCAAAGCCGATCTTCTTGTTAGAAGCAGAAAAAAGACGCCGCTACAAGATTAATAATGGGGTCTGGTTCGTGCGCAACACGCCGCGGGCGCACGAGGCCCTGCTGCGCGTCTACGACCGAACGGTCCTGCCATTCCACCACGTGGCGGACCAGCTAAGCCTGCGCGATTTCTTAGTAGCACACCCGGACTTTGAACGCCACAGCGTCTGGGTCTTGCCCAGGCAGGCTATCGACCTCTTGCAGGGCGGGCCCTCCGACTGGATTTTTCACCTCCCGGGTCGTACCATGGACGAGCGCCGCGACAGGCTAGGCGCCAACGGCCTCCTGTGCTACTAGGCGTAGTCGCGGCCGGATGATTTGTGTGTGTGAGGGGGTCTGTACGAATCTCTACATTTTCAGAATCAATCCGTTTATATCTTTTTTTTAATAACAATTCCGAACGTCTGTGCTACTACTACTACTACTACTACTACTACTACTACTACTACTACTACTAGGCTTTGTCAAGCCAGCCAGGCTCGTGGATCACGCAATAGAGATTATCGTCCAGTGCTTGTGCACAGCAGCCGTCCTGCCTGCAGATGGGCAGCGAGGGCCGCGTCTTTGCCAAAAAGAGCCCCGACATAAACGAGAGCAGCTCCTCCTCCTCGCCTCGTACTGAACCAGACGCTCCTGTCTAACAAACCCCAAGTACATATTGTGCGCCTAGGTATGACGACAAGCAGTCATTCATTTCGCCCGCGAAGAGGGAGAGGGGGGGGGGGGAGAAACCTGTTCTTGCGCAGACATCCCCCAATGTCAAAATGTTTTTGAGCTGACGGCTGTTTCAGCCTTTACTTTACTTCTTCGGGACACACACCAACACACACACACATTCATAAGCGCGCACACACATAGACAAACAGACAAATACACACACATATTCATAAGCGCACGCACACAAGCCACACACACAGACAAACACACACACAAGCCACACACACAGACAAACACACACACACAGACAACACGCACGAACACACACAGACACACACACGAACACACACACGAACACACACATATTCATAAGCGCACGCACACAAACACGCACAAACACGCACACACAGAGACACACACACAAATACACACACACAGACACACACACAAACACGCACAAACACGCGCACACACACACAAACACGCACAAACACGCACACACACACACACACACACAGACAGACACAGACAGACACACACGCACACGCATACAAACATCGAAAAACTCCATTGACACACACAGGGTGTACCTTGAGATCCAACAGAGAGGGGGGGGCCAACCCTGCAGAGAGGCCGATATCATTGAGCTCAATGTTGGCTCAATGTTGGCACTTGACAGCATTGAGCAAAACCAATGTTGACAGCATTGGGCAAAATCGGAGGGGGGGCTAAAACATTGGGGACACACAATGGGCTCGCCATTGCGCAAACCCAATGTTGACAGCATTGGGCAAACCCAATGGGTTGTGTCGAAGCCTACGATGCATTAGGGACACACAATTCTGTCACAGCCAGTTTCGGTGTACGTCCGGTCACAAGGCTGGGTTTTAGCGTGATAACGATCTTTTTATCTGGCCAGGTATTTTTCTCCGGCGGTTCCCGTAAGACTGGTCCAAGGCTTTGCCGGCAGGCATTAAATAAGCTACGGGACGGGTACGGATACGATGCTTGTACTTGTAGCCTTTCCCAAGGTACACGAGCATTTTGAATAAGAACCATAGGTCGACGGGAGGAGTCGGGAACGATGATATACTCACCGTTCGGCGCGCCCGCGGGCTTTTTTTGTGTACCGTTTGCTGTCTAGTCTGGCCTTGTCCTCGAGAGAAGACTACGGTGAGGCCATGAGCTCTTCCTCCTTTTCTACCTAGTGACTGTTCATTCAAAAAGGCCAAGAGGAGAGTACCCCCCCGGGACCAGCGGGCGCTGCTTGGGGGGGGGGGGGGAAAGGGAAACGGGTGGGGGGCAAAAAAAAAGAGTGGGCTCGAATATTAAAGCTCGGGGAGCGAACGAAAGAAGGGTGGGGGGGGGGGGGAGAGCGCTCTTTTCGTAGGTTGTCCCCCCCGCCAGAAAGAAACCATCTCCGGCAGGCGGGCTTTTTTTTGCCAAGAAAAGAAGTCTTGCCACGCCATGCACCAGGCGAGAAAGAAACGTGGTAGCCGCCACCGCCGCGCGGCGGGACAGTGGGCGCTACTTGAACGGGCGGCCCGCCAACCAGCTTGGTTTCCCGGGCTGTTCGAGCTGTGCCTGGCCCAAGACACCGCGGCCGACGCGCGGGTCTTGGTGCGGGCCGGGCTGCAGTTCTTTGAGCAACACCCGCCGCCGCGCCCGCCGGCGCGCCCGCGGTTCGAGAGTCTGCTGCGGCTGGTGGCGAACCAACCCTGGCACGACGACCTCGACACGCTCCGCCGCGTCGTGGTGCTGCTGGAGGGCGGGCACTTGCACCTCGTAGACCTCGGCGCCAGGGCCAGGCTGCTGGCGCACGACCTGCCGAACGCCGACTTCAACGCGTTGTTCGACCGCGACCCCGTGTGCGTTCTGACAGTAGCACATGACAATCGCGAGCTCAGGCAACGTTGCCGGCTCGCGAGCGCCAGCTCGCGCCGACAGGCAGTCCACGACGTGCTGAACTATTTCGAGCGAACCTTGCGCTGGGCGCTCGAGTGGCCCGGCGCCGGCGAGCCGTTCGTGCCCTGCCGGCGCTGGCCCGTGCTAGAGGCTAATGTATCTGCCGGGCGCTGGCCCGTGCTAGAGGCCAATGTATCTGCCGGGCGCTGGCCCGTGCTAGAGGCCGGGCGCTGTTACGTCGCGACCGGGCGCTGGTCTATAGCTAGGCTGCACTGGCTGGCGCTGGGACTCTCGACGTTGGCGACTAGGCAGGGCAGACTCGGCGGCGTGGGGCTACCATCGGCGGCCGCCGCGTTCGCCTGGAGCTACGCGGCCGCCCGCACACACTACGCCTTTGCCGGCTGCGACATCGACGCCAGCGCCCGCTGACCCTGCACTATGTGCCGGCTCGGTGGCCGCGCGTGCTGGGCTGGGACGACGCCATCGTTGTCGCACCTGATCACGCCTGGGTGCTGCGGTGGTGGCTGCGCGCCATCGGCGACGTGGGGCGGTTCGATTGGCAGCGCAACGTGGGCTTCAGGAACGGCCGCGTGTTCTTCGGGCTGGGCTTGCTGGCGTCGTGGGACCCACGTTTGGGCACCGGCATCGGCGCCAGCGGCAACGTTGTGCTGCGGAAGCTGCACGAGTTCCGGTACGGACATGCCCGGCCGTTCAAACGGCTGTGCCCTCGCAGGATCCTTTGGGATCTCGACGACGCGACGACTACTCTTACATCTGAGGACCTAAGACAGTACAGCACGTTCCTCGTCAGCCGGCGCTCGGTCGACACGCGTTTACACTGCGTAGTCTGGTTCGCGAATGCCGGCTGCTGGAACTACTACAACCCCGACAGGCCCGCTACGCTGTTCGAGCGCGGCTGTCTGGCCGAGACACTGAACGGCCGTCTGTCTGTTCGGCTGCAGGTTCGGACAGAGGATGCGGGGTGCACGCCCGACCAGGACGGCAGCGAGCGCAGCTGCTTCTTGCTGTCGTTGGCGCGGGCGCTGATGGTCGCGCACAGCCACGACCCCGGGGACCTGTCGTACAACAGACAAATCGGCCACCCCTGGCTGCTATTGGTGTCTTGTATCTGGCGGGGCCTGCTGCTGAAGGACGAGGAGAGGGCCCTGTGGCTGACGAACGGGCCTACCCGCGCTGAAATGTTACAGAGGCTGTTCGCGCCCCTGGACTGCCGCGCACCTGAATTCAAAGGGCTGGGCGCGCGGGTGAGAGACTGTTCCGGCAGGAATGGGGCGGTAGTAGAGTGACGAGCCCAACTTTTTTTTAAATCTTGCTGTGAACTTTTTTTTTAATAACAGCGCACTAGCAAAAAAACGTCTGTTCATCACACTAACCACAACAACATCACAGATTGGATTGAAATCTTGATTCTGAAAACTCAGAGATTCCTACAGAGAGGAGGGCACAACACGCACACTCCCCAGAGGCCCCAATCGAGGCAAAACACTAAACCCAAAAATTTTCGGGTTTGTGTTAGATTAGTACAAGTCCTGCTGGCCCAAGGCCAGCAATCGTAAGAGGATGTTGCGGCTGGCGTTCATGTCGCGTCCGTGCTGCAGGGCGCACCACTGGCAGCTGTAGGTCCTGGCGGCTCCGATGTCCGGCCACAGCGCCCCACATTGCGTGCACGCCTGCGTGGTGAAGTTTTCGTTGCAGACTAGCACCTTGCACTTGCCGATGTATTCTCTCTGCAAGTCGAGCAAACGCTTGCAAAAAGCCGCGTGGCGCCAGGCCAGCATCTTGCGCTTGGTTTTTCTGGCGACGGTGGCGCCTTGCACCATATCCGCGGCCCCAAACCAAGGCAGCACCACGCAGTCGTGGTTATCAAGCAGCCACCTGGCGGCTTTCTTGTGCACGTCCTCGACCCTGTGATAGATTTTAGTACGCACTCGGGTGATAGCGCGCCGTAGGCGCCAGCGGTTGTGCTTCTTGCTCGTGTCCTTAGCCAGCAGCTCAAGCTTGCTCAGTAGCTTGTCGGTATGCTTCTGACTGTTGTACACGCGCGCAATCGACCCGGACCCAAATTCGGTGATCGCGCCAGAGTCCGCGTGGTACACAGTCAGAAAGCTGCGGACGCCCGGGTCGATGCTCACTACGCGCCTGGAGTCGGGCTCCGCCACCTCACGCTGGCGCTGCTGCATCTCTACTGGTAGTACGTGTAAGTACCATTTGCCCAGGCGATCGACCCTCAGGCGCACGTCGTGCTTGATTTCGAGCTTCGGGGTTTCAAGCCTGCGCTCTTGCTTTCTCCAATCTCTGGAGGCGACTGAGTCAGCGGTTAGAAAGCCTGCAAAGAAACCTCGCCGGCGGCCAAAAACCGTGTGCGAGATCGCAATTGTGGACTTGCGCTCTTCCCACTTGCGGAAGTTTACCCTCTTCCAGTGAAAACCTTTGCCCTTCTGCCTGAGATTGGAAATAGCAGAGACCCTCGCCGCTTGCAAGTCCCGGATGGCCACTGCGCGGATGTCATACGGCACCTGGAGCAGCCACTGTCTGGCTTGCACGAATTTGCTACCGTCCTTCACAAAACGCACGCGCAGCGTATCCAGATCGAAGTCGCCCAGACGCCGCATTCTGCCACCCAGCTCGGCCCTTCTTTTTTCTCGGCGCTTCTTTTGCTCTTGACGACGGGTGGCTTTCCCCGCTCCATTGGGCGTCTCCGCCTGTGTCTCCCTCTTCTGTTTCTTGGCGGGCTTCTCTTCTGTTTCCAAACGCCTGGGCCTTTTTCTACTAACCCGAGTGGCTTTCTGTTCTTCTTGGCATTGCGGAAAGCGCTTATCCTCTTTGCGCAGCCAAGCCAGCGCAGCGTTCCAAATTTCATGCACAGCGCGGTAGAGCAGCCACGCCTTACGCAGCCAAGCTCGCCTAACTTGTTTATCTTTGGTCTTGGGGTAGATTCTGCACGTGAGCGTCTTAAGCGGGGGCGTCTTGTCCGCCTTCTTGTTGAGACTGAATTTCTTCTTGGACAGCTTCTGCTTCTCGTCTGCTTTGGCTGCGCTCCGTCGCGCGTCGACCTTGGTTGCGGGCAGGAGTGCAAGTCGCGACTGCCAGGAGGTCGCCTGTGAGCTCGGTTGCGTTGTCGGCTCGTACCTGCGGGTCGAGCTCCAGGATCCGCAGCCCATGGCCTTGCTCAGAGGAACGGGCCAAACACTCAGAGCCAAGCCGCTACCTACAGCTAGAGGTAGTTGCCTGGACATCTCCCTGGCAGACTCAGTCCAAAACGGCGCATACGCTAAAATTGGCTTCGCCAGACTTTTCTTCTCTCTGGTCTTGGCTTCTCGTGGCTGAGAGTCGTAACTCGCGGGCTGCGGGCTGGCCTGAAGCTCTGTGCTATTGGCTGCGCTAGTTGCCCCCTGCGCTGGACGCCTCGTCACCTTTTCCCAGAGAGTGAGCTGTCTCATTCAATGTCACTGGTCGGATGAGCTTAGATCGAACCCTTAGTCAGCATAGGCCCCCTACTAGCTAGCGCCGAGTGGTTTCCCTCTTGCCATGTACGTACTTTGATTCGTGGTTTTTGAATGCGTTGGACAAGTGAAGCAGGTAGAGAATTCTTCTTGGATCCCCAAATGGGCAGGAGGGGGGGAAGGGCCGGTTACTTGCACCTTAGACCACGGGGAGAAAAGGGTGGGAAGGGGGGGGGCCGGCTGCTTGCACGGGGCGCGGGGGGGGGGGGGGGGGGGGTAAAGGCGCGCAACGTTGGGCAGCCCCTCGCCCCCAAGGTGGTTTCTGGGGGCCAGCCGCGAAAAGAACTGGGGGGGGGGGGGGCCTGGCATCCTTTCCCATCCCCAAAAGCAAACGACCTACCAGCAGAAAAAGCCTAGCGACACTTTTTGTTTTCTTTAAAAGAAAAAAAACAACAATCCTCTTTCGCCGACGGTCTTTTGAAATTAAAAGAAAACCCCTTTTTTATTTAAAAAACCCCTTTTTCTTGGTGATCTAAGGTTAGGTCGGGCAATTGGTCACGGCCGGCCGGATCCCGCTAGGCCACGCGCCGAGGTTTTGGCGGAAGGTGCAGGCCCTGAGCAGCATAAAGCTGGTGTCGGTGACCGCCCCCACGTTCCAACCGCTGATATCCCGGTTGAAGCTCTTGGCATCCTTAAAGGTCCCGCCCAGGGTCGTGACCCGGCCCACGTCCCAGCCGCTGAGGTCGCCGTTGAAGCTTCTGGCATTCGCGAACGTTTGGAACAATTCAGTCACGGCCGTCGTGTTCCAGTACAGGGGCTGGTTGAGCATGCGCGCTCCCGACAGCATGTACGACAGCGACCCCCGCAACGGAACGTCCCAGTCCCGCAGGTCGCCCACCAGGCTGCGTGCGCCGATGAAAAGGGCGCCGAAGTTGTCCACGTAGCGCAGGGCCTGGGTGCCCGTGATAGGCGCCACGTACGACAGGCTGTTCAGGTCGGAGTAGCTGTCGCTGTACAAGAGCGAGTTGCGGTAAGCGCCGGACACCGTTGTCTATGTGGAACGAGGACTGGGCCGTGGTCAAGCTCACGTTGCCCCACGAGTTGATGGCTATGACACTCAGGACGCTACTAGTGCCGATCCGCCGCAGGCCGTGCAGGTCGCCCCGGATCCGCAGGATGAACACCTGGTCGTTCGGGTACGCGCCCGAATTTTTGGTGCAGCTCGAGGTGCCCGGGGCCTGCGTGCACGTCTGCGTCGTGCCGTCCCCCCAGTCGACCGTGAAGGTGTGTGCAGGAATGCTGGTGACCACGGCCGGGTCCAGATACCTCAGCGACGGCGTGTCCCCGTAGCCGCTGTTGACGATGAGCACGAATTCGGGCTCGCACAGCGCGGCGCGCGCTTGCTCGCGCACGCGCGTGCGCGCAAAGGCCCACAGGCAGGCGCCCCTGCCCGCGGGCAACTGTGTGGCCCAGGCGCTCAGCCCGTGCGTGTACGACTCGGCGCCCTGCAGCAAGTTGTCCCACAGCTGCAGGCCCCGGACGTCCCACCCCGCCAGGTCCTGCGTAAAGCCCATGGCGTGGTTGAAGGCGGCGGTCGCGTTGACCAGCGACCGGGTGTCCCACTGCCCGACGCCCGCGAAGGAGCCGTTGGTGACGGCGAACGCGAACGCCAGGTCCCTGGCCGCCGACATGTTCCAGGCGCCGAGGCACGCCGTGTCCAGCAAGAAAGACTCGGCGAACACGCACGACGTGTCGGTCACGGCCGACGTGTCCAGCGCGCTCACGTCCAGCACGGCGGCGAGCGAGTCCAGGCCGCTGAAGGACCGGTACAAAGACCTGAGGCCGGTCTGCGCGGGCAACGGCGCGACGCGCTGCAGCTCCACCAGGTTCTGCAGATGTCTGCCGGCCGTGGGGTGCAGGTCGATGTCCCCCCAGTCGTCGATGGCCACTAGGTGAGCCCCCGCCGGTTCCGCGGGCTCGACGGTGCCGCCGCCGCACGCGCAGCAGGCCTGCGACGCCCCGAGCCCGCCTACCCAGGCGTACCACGAGCCCGCGTACCAATTGCACAGGTTGGAGTAAGAAGAGCCCGCTGTCTCGAACTGGTAGTACTACTGCGGGCACGACTGCCCGGCCTCGTCCAGCCACACCTGCGGGTAGTAGTCGGCGCAGCGCGTGCCCGTCGCGTACAGCATGCTCCAGCCCAGCACGGGGCCCGTCAGCTGCACTTGGTAGAAGCCGCGGGCGGCAAACGTGTGGCTGCAGGCCTGGCCGTTGTTGGTGCACTGCACCGCGGCCGAACCGTCCCCCCAGTCCACGCTGAAGGTCGACTGCTGCAACCGCCGCCCGGCGGTCGCGCCGCCCAGCGGCAGCTGGTACGTCGCGCCGGCGCTGGTGACGCTGAGGTTCAGCCAGGCCGCCGGCGGGCCCGGGCTCCGGCTGGCGGTTGGGCTGGCGGTTGGGCTGGCGGTCGGGCTGGCGGTCGGGCTGGGGGGGCCGTCCGGCGGCGGAGTATGGGGGCAGTAAGCCACGGCACACAGCGCGCCCGCACACAGACACCAGGCCAGCCACGGTGGCGTCCGGGAACGATTCACACTAGACAGCATCGTCGCCTGCTAGCTTTTGTCCGTGCTTTGTTCGGGGAGGGGGGCGGCTTAGCTAAGAGAGAAAAAATGGCACACCTTCAAGCTTTGGTGGGGAGGGTCGCTGCAAAGATTTTTCTTTTTAGGTTTATGTATTTTTGGGTGCTTTGTCAAAGAGAGCTTTTGCCATACATAAACCTCTGCACACCCTCCTCCCCCCCCTTTTACCCTTCACCCCTCCCCTCGCCCGCATGTCAAGGAAACCCCTCCCCCGCCCTTTCCCCCCCTCCCCGGAAATCCCACCCCCTCGTTTTTGTCGTGATTCCATTCCCTCCACCGCTCTTTTTCTTGGCCACCAGGGGGCCAAGGCCACGCGGGGCCTCCAGGCCAAGGGGGAGGGGAGGGGGCCTCCTCCCGCCCTCCCTCTTTGGCAGCCCCTTCCGTTCTCGGCCCAGACTTAAATGCCAGCCCGAGCGTGCCTTACGAGGTGGACCGCCCGCTGTACTAAGCTCTGGTGGCTGTGCTGGGCGACGTGCGCGGCCGCACAGAAGACGGGCCGGGCGTTGCTGAACGTCAGCGTCACCAGCGCCGGCGCGACGTACGTGCTGCCGCTCGGCGGCGGCCAGGGCCAGCAACAGGCTTTCAACGTGGACTGGGGCGACGGCTCCGGCACGGCCAAGTGCACCAACGATGGCCTGCCCTGCCAGTACACCTACGCCGCCCGCGGCTTCTACGTGATCAAGATCACGGGCAAAGCGCTGGGCTGGAGCATGCTGTACGCGCCCGGCTCGCGCTGCCACAACCAGTACCCGGCCGTGTGGACCGACAGGGCCGGGCGTTCGTGCGCGACGATCGAGAGCGAGCTGCGCTATGGCCCGCCGGACGAGGCATGCCTGCGCTTTCCGACCAACTTGTACGCGGGGCTGGGCGGGCTAGGTGCTGCCGAAGCGTGCTGTGCGTGCGGGGGCGGCACCTTCGAGCCCGCCGAAGCCGCGGGCACGTCGCTGGTAGCAATTAACGACTGGGGCCGTATCGAGCTGCACCCGACGGCGGGCAGACATTTGCAGAACCTGGCGGCACTGGAGCGGGTCGCGCCGCTGCCCGCGCCGGCCGGCCTTACGTCGCTGCACCGGTCCTTCAGCGGCCTGGCCGCGCTGGCACTAGACGTCGGGGCGCTGGACACGTCGGCCGTCACGACGCTGTCGTACGCGTTCGCGGAGTCTCAGGGGTTGATGGTCAGGGGCCTGAACCTGTGGGACGTGTCGGCTGTCACGACGGTAGCCTTCGCGTTCGCGGACACCGGCGCCTCCGCGTTCCCGGGCGTCGAGCTGTGGCGGACGGCGTTGCTGCTGGACGCGACCGCCGCCTTCAACCACGCCACCGTTTGGGTGGCGGACCTGGGCAGTTGGAACGTCAGCGGCCTGCAGCGCTGGGACTACTTGTTGCAGGGCGCCAGCGAGTACACATACGGCCTGGCGGCCTGGGCGCCGCAACTGCCCGCGGGCAGGGGCGCTTGCCTGTGGGCCTTTGCGGGCACGCGCGTGCGGGAGGCCGACCACGCGGCGCTGTGTGGCTCCGATTTCGTCATGACGGTATTTGCTGAGTACGACCCGAGCCCGCGCGCGCCGGAGCTCAGCTACCTGGACCCGGCAGTGGTGGCGATGGCCGCGCACACCTTCACGGTCGACTGGGGTGATGGTTCGGCGGTACAGACGTGCGTGCAAGCGCCGGGCGCGGCTGCCTGCACGAAGGCCTCGGGCGCGTACGCGGTGCGCGCGCGTGTGCAGATCAGGATCCGCGGCGCGTTGCACGGGCTGCGCCACCTGGGCTACAACATGTTGTGGGTGCAGGCGATCCACTCGTGGGGCAACGTGAGCCTGACCACTGCGGAGTCGTCGTTCCAGCCCAGCTATGTGTGGCAGAACGCACAACGCAACCGGCTCTTTTTCTGCGGCGCGGGGTCGTCGCTGTCGTACCTGTGGTACCTCGCACCAATCGCGGGCACACAGGCCCTGCGCTACGTGGACGCCTTCCGGTGGTTCCTGAGCGGCGCACAGATTCTGGTGGGCGACCTGCGCGACTGGGACGTGCCGTTTGTCGGGGAGCTGGCGTTTTTGCTCGCGGACGCGTGGAGGCTCAACCAGCCCTTGTACTGGAACACCACGGCCGTGACGTCGTTGTACAGAACGTTCTCGAGCGCGCGCGGCTTCAACGGGGACATCAGCGGCTGGGACGTAGGCCGCGTGACGAGCCTGGTCTGTGCCTTCTTCGAGGCCTCGGCCTTCAACCGGGACATCAGCGGCTGGCGCGTGCGCGCCGATGCTTGCGCTAGTAACACGCTAGATTTTGCCTGCGCGTTTAAGCAGAACCTCAGCGCCTGGCCGGTAGCCGTGGCGGTGGCGCGCTGTTGATTTTTGGCGTGTGTAAAAATGCCCTGTCTCGCGTCCCCCCCCTGTATATTGTTCTCCGCTCCCTCCGCTCCTCGTCCGGCCGGGCGCGCGCACGGGGCGGTAGCAGGCTGGCCGCTGAGTTATTTTCTGAGTGAGCGCTCGCGGGGGCTGGAAGTGGGGGGGGGGGGATGGAAGATTGGTTTAAAAAAAATCTTCTCCTTTGGGAGGCTTGTTTTTTATTTGGGTCCCTTCTCTGTAGTATTCTAAAGAGGGGCCCATGAGCGTGCCAAATCCAGATTACAGGACCCCACCGCTATGGACGTCAGAAGCCTCCTGGGCTCAAAAAGAACCTTTTGGCTTTTACGACGACGAGTATGATCACTGGCAAGAACGAATAAAGCAAGAGCAAGAAGACGCGTCAGTGAAAAAGCGCTTTGCGGATTACTTCGCCGCTGTCTCGAAGTTGGAAACTTTGCAACAAAGACAGCTCATAGAAGGAACAGCCTCAGGCCAGTCCCACCATGTTATGTTGGTACGAGGGCAGGCCATCCGACTCTGTATGCTTCCTGTAGTAACACGTGCGTGGTCGTCTTCTGATGGGCAGTGGACCCCCCGAAGTCTGACTGGCGAGGAGGCGGAGTCTTCCTCCCAAAGAATTCTGTCTGCCATGCAAGCAGATGCCCAATCTTTAGCTGCGAAAAAGGTTAAGCCAGCAAGCGATTTTCATTGGTACGTGGGCCCCTTAAGACTGTCTAGTTTCAAAGTTAAAGAAGACCTGGACGAGAATACTCTGGTGTTTGTTACCATAGAGTTTGTTGATCGCCTGTCTCGAACACTAAACGAGCGCTCGGTCTGGCCCGGAATCAAAGCTGCCGAAATCCAGGAGACCCTCGAGAGGTTCATTTGTCACGACCGAAAGGGAGGCCCGGCTATGGTGCCCAAACTCGTTTGGACAGATGTCAGTCACAACAACATCATGGTAGACAAAGATCTGCGCCCGCTGATCGTCGATGCTGACCTGGAGTTCTTTGAAACTGAAGAGAAAGAGCGGAGCCTGGAGAGCTTAAACAAGCACGGATTTGTGTATCCGTTGCCAGCCAAGTTACAAGCAGAAGCAAACCTGCGGCCGTTAGTTATAATGCGCTACTTGCAGCTGCTGTGCAGCGCACCCCCAGCAGCACGCGCAGACCCTAACTGGCGTAAAGCCATGCTTGGCAGGGGCGCCTTTAAGCACGGCGACGTCAAGAACATTGTCAGGAGCCTGGAGCTAATGGCCGAGATCGACTCGTACTATCAAGCGGAAAAGGAGCTCAAGTCGGGCTGGGTCTTTCCTCGTCATGAACAGGTTATACACTATAACAGGAAAAAGGCCAAAGAAATTGCAAAGTCCCAGCCCACATCGCCAGTGAACCCTCCAGAACGTCCCGCGTCGCTCACAGGCGAATACTTCGCCTGTGTCTACCTATACTACATCCTCAAGAGTGTAGTAAGCTGCCCTAAATGCCCCGAGACCTACCCAGGCATGGGGATACTAAACCAAGCGCTCACCGAATTCTACTCCACCGTGCAAGCAAGCGAGGCTTTCAGGGTTCTTCAGGAAGAAGGTAACACAGCGACGACGGTGCCAAAGGCCTCTGCAGGGGCTGCGCCGGCTTGGTCGATACTGCGATGGAACAGGCTCTGGCAGGCTGCGGTGGAGCCTTTCCAGGTGGGAAGCCGACAGTTCGGCCCTCTGATTTCTCAAGAATCTCTCAACCGCTACTAGAGAAGCTAGCAGTGGAGACAGTCCCCCCTGTCCCCTCTCTCCAATGCACTTTCCTTTCTTGCTTGTTCTTTTTCTTTGGGGGGGGGGATGATTAAACAAACTAAAAAATTTAAGGCTATGTAGCAATTTTTTATTATTTTAAAAACTTTGAAACTTAACTTAAAAACAATAATCTGCATTCACACTGTTGCTACTTGATTTGTACGGCGGCGCTTGTGGCGCTGTTTGTCCTCGTACTTGGCGCGTTCGCACTCGACGGCCCGCGCGCGCTCGGCTGGGTTCAGCACGAAGCCCAGCACGTGCTTGAGGGCGCGCCGCAGGCAGTCGTCTAGTAACGACGGGATCCACTGCTCGGACAGCGCAAGGGCTCGATGCTTAATGTCCTCGTTCAGCGGGCGCAGCAGGCGCTCCAGGCCGGCGGCGGCCTCGCGCGCGCGCCTGTACTCTGGCAGCTCCTTTGGCTCCGCCAGGTCGTCCCGCAGCCAGCCGTGGGTTTCTCCGAAGAATCGCAGCTCCAGCAGGACCTGGCGCAGCACGGCCGGCGTAGGGGGCGCGCCCAGTGACCCGGCCGCGGAGGTTGCCAGAAAGCCCAGGGCCACCTGCCTGTCGCGCGCGTCGAGCCAGGCCTTGGCAAACCAGTAGCGCGCGCGCAGCGGCAGGCCGTCGCCGTCCTGACTTGTTCGGAACAGCTTCCGCAGGTTGATGCCGCGTTGTCTGTGCAGTTGGTACAAGACTTCAAAGGGCACGAACCGCGGTGACGCGACATGCGGCGGGACCTGCCAGTAGTGCGCGCCCTCGGTACAAATCAAGATTGTCCCGTGCAGTTCCAGCTGCCGGTGGAGGGCGCCAGCGTCAAAGGTACCGTCCGCTGCCGAGCAACGTGCCAAGAACTCGAACTGGCTCAGCCTGGCGCACACCCGCGTCGAAGAAGTGTCGCTCATGATTACGCAGCCGGTGATTAAGGGACAGTCCTCGGCGAGCCTGCGGTCCAGCGGTTGCCTTAAGAACGGCCGCAGAGCGTCCAGCGCGCGGCGCCCGCCGAGCCCGCACAGGGCGCGGGTGAGCTCCGGGGGCGGAACGTGCGGGAACAGCTCGGCGGTAGGCAGGCGCACGAGCACAGAGTTGCGGAGGCCGGTCGCGGCCGCGAAGCGGAACAGGCTGAGGTAGAACTCTGGGCCAGTGAAAATCCGGAGGCCCGCCTCCAGTTCGTCGAACCAGAGGTGCGAGGGGTGTGGCGTCGGCGGGAGGTCTTCCGGGAGGAGAGCTGGTTTCCAAGCAATTACCACTTCGAGGCAGGCGGCCTGGTTCGCAGCGGCGCCTTGCTGCAAGGATTTCAACAAGGGCTCCACAGAATTGAGCTCCGACGATACCAAGCGCGCAGGTTGCGGGAGAGATACAGGTACAGCGGAGGGTTCCATGCCTTGAAGATGCTGGGCGCAGTCAGTCGGGCCTGTACCACACCAACAACGCTGTATGATTGTCGGTGCGTGTGTGCAGATGTCTTTTTTTGCGGGTGGGTGTGTGTTGCTGATCTGAAAAAATGTCCTTGAAGGTGCCTGTCGTAGTATCGTGCGTGTTGCGGCCCCCCCCCTCAAAAAAAGAATGGGGGCCGGCCCCCATCCCGAATTGTGCTCGAAAGTTTCAGGCACAGTGTGTGATATGGGGGGGGGGGAGGGACAACAAGCGGTTTTTGTCCCGGGAGCAGGGCAGCTGGCATGCTGCATCAAGGTGGCCCCGACGCCACCTGAGCCGTCAGGCCCTCCCCATTCCAGCACCAACATGAACGCCCCTTCTTCCAAGTCGCAACATCCTGCGAAGGCTGCTAGCTTTTTTTTGGGGCCCGGACAGAACCCCGAAAACTCTTGGGGGTGTTGCCTCCGAATGATTTTGGGGCCCGGACAGAACCCCGAAAACTCTTGGGGGGTGTTGCCTCCGAATGATTTTGGGGCCTCTGGGATGGGAAGGGGGGGATTTCAGCGCGCGTGTGTTTGCTTTTCTCCCCCGCGTTTGACTCTTTTTAATAAATCTGTCCTGGCATGAAATTTCACGAGCACGAAACGGGCTTTGTGCCCGAGCGCAAAAGGCTAGACCTGAGCCTGGAACTAGTGGATCTACAGCACAGAAACAAAGCCACGCAGCTCGTCTTGCTGCTAAACAGCGACGGTATTAATAAAGAGCTGGCGCGCCTAAACCAAAGTTTACCGGACGGCTACCTGGCACTGTCGCAAAAGGGCGAAAATCGCGTGGTGCCGCAACACTGGGCAGACCCTCAAGAACCCGGTTGGGCAGTTTGCTTGGGCGGCCAAGACATTTCGGTTAAGGACAGGTGCCTTCTCGTAGTCCCTAGCTGTGGAAATTTGCGACAGGACGTTGGTTTGTTGGCAGGCCTGGAGAAAGAAGCAGCCAAGCTACAGGGGGTAGCTACCATGTTTGTCGCCATCACCGGTCTGCCGCTTATGTTCCAGGACCATCTGCATCTGTTTACGAGCGCGCGGCAAAACACGCAGTATTGGGACAGACACCAACCGTTCTGGGAGAGCCACACGCTCCTGTTCACGGTTGCGAACAGTGCTAAAGCAGGCAGAAGAAACAACGTCGCCAGCAACCTCAAGTCCTTAAGGGAAGATGTAATTGAGCCGGTTAGCAATGTTTTGCCAAATGAGATCTTCTGCCAATTCCAAGAACGCGTGCAAATAGGCTGGTACGAAAAGCATGACCAAAAAGAGGAATTTCCTTGGGTCGTCGTGGCGGCGAACGAAAGACTGTTTGTAGTGCGTTTTCCACCGTACGGCTTTGCGCTAGTAGCTAATTGCGATTTCAAAGCGCCTGGCCCATCTTCTGTGAAGGACTACAGCGCGGCGTTGTGCCGGTTTGATACGACGCTGTTTCAAAGGACGCAGAAACGCCGCCGGGATTTGAAAAAAGGGAGAAAGAGACGTTGATGCAAAGACCAGGTAGAAACGAGCGTGAACATCACGAGTTTTTTTACATAGACAAAACAAATCAGCCCGACCTGCCCGGCACGCCCTACGGAACCAACGATTGTCTAGACGCCGACTCTCTCGCCCATTGCGCGCTTACCAGCAGCGACAGCCAAGACTGGAACGCGCAGATCGTGTGGCTGGACAACTGCTTTACACTAGAAGTATTGCCTAAGAAACAGATTCGTCGATTTGACCTGATCCTCTGCGAATATAAATGGGATCCGCCAAACATCAAGAAAAGAGGGATCCAAGGGCTCAGACCAGATGCCTTTCGAACTCAAGTCATGACAAAAGAGGGTGCAGCAGCAGAAATCAAAAAACGAATTGAAAAGATCAAAACCAAGGGCACCACACAAAGAAGAGGCAGGGATAACGGGGGGAGGCGAAAGAGGAACTGACTGGAAGAAACACACACACGAGCCGAGAAGCTCCCCCCCCCCCACCCCGCCAGTCTCTTTCCCCCCTCCCCACCCAGTCTCTTTCCCCCCCACCCACTCCCTCTGCTCTCTCTCTCTCGCTTCCGGCCCCCCCCCCCTCCACTTCTTCAGCAGCTGCCGCGGCTGGTCGGCCCCCCCCCCTCCACTTCTTCAGCAGCTGCCGCGGCTGGTCGGCCCCCCCCCTCCACTTCTTCAGCAGCTGTCACGACTGGTCGGGCCCCCCCTCCACTTCTTCAGCAGCTGTCACGACTGGTCGGGCCCCCACCCCCAGAGTGGCGCCCGCCCCGGGGGGAAATTTGTCCCCCCCCGCCCCCTCCCTCCCGCGCGCGGCCGACCCCCCCCCCCCCCCCCGAGAAAAGAAATACCGGCACGCAAATTTCTTTTTTGTGTTTTGTCTGGGATCGAACCAGCAGCAAAGGATTCGCTGTGGCTGCTGTTCAACAAACTCCTGTCGTTGCAGGATTGGGAGGCCTGTGCCAACGGAGTGCTCCGGTGCCTGCAAGCCAGCCGTGTGCACAACAGGTCGCCCGTCTTGCAGCTGGCCGCCAGGGTGTCGAGCTGGGACCAAGCGTACCGAGAGGGTAGACAGTCGAAGGTGATCTTTGTGACTGCAACCACCAAGTCTGTAACCTTCCGATCTGCGCTGCCCGACCAGCACGAGCGCCGCCAGAACCAGCAACAGCTGGCGCTCGTCATGCAACAAATCGTGAGGAACGAGGCCCTCACCAGCCTCACGTTCCCGCCGTTTGCGACCGAGGTTAAGGTGGAGGGCCTGAGCCCGGGGCTCGATAACCTGTTCCAGAACTCTGGCGAGCGTTTTCTTTCGAACCAACTGCACGACCTGAACCAACTGACGGAGCTGCTGGAGGCCTGCCTGTTCGTGTACACGATCACACAACTGGTGCTCCGGCCCGAGCGGCGGGCGGTGGACAGAGCGACCTACACAGTCAGGTGGGAACCAGACAGGCCCGCACGTGCCGTGACGGGCTACCAATCTCCGGAAATGGAGGAGGATGACATGTTGCTCACTCGCGTGGTGCCGGCGATCGGGATGCTCTCACCCCCGAAGAAGCGGAGGGTCAGCCAGACCGCCGACGTTTCTCCGACGCACGCAGATCTGGCCGAGCCTGCGTCCCCGCCGTTTGGCTACTTTCGTGAGGACGGTGTGCCGGTAGATTCCCCGTACGAAACGCCGCCTCTGTTCGGGGGTTTCGATGAAAGTACCCTTCTCAGCGGTCTGCAGCCTCTGCTACCACCATCGCCGTCTATTTTCGGCGAGCTAGAAAACGACGGAGAATCTCTTGGCCCGGCCAACAACGATTTCCTGGATTTCTTTGATCCGTGAGCGACACGCGATTTATCGTGTGCCGTTTCCCGAAACGTGTTTTAATAATAAAAAACCTGCTGTGCATTTCCGGAAACTGCCCCCCCACGCCCCTTGGGTGCCTGGTGCGCCAAGGCGTGGGGGGGGAGGGGCCTAGTCCAGCCAGCAATGGTGGGCCGCGGCCGACAGCGGCAGTGCCACGCCAAGGTACAGCAGCCACGACACTGCTACGGCAGCGCCCACGGACCGCCGCCGCGGCCTGCCCGTAGCGTGTGCGGCCAGGGGCACGCCCGCGCCCAGCAGCCACGACGCGGCGTTCACGGCCAGGGACCAGGCACACACGTCCTGGTACCTGCAGCTGACGCTGATGTCTGTGTCGAGGCGCCCGCACGCCGTCCGGGCCAGCGCGACGGCGCGGTTCACAAACAATTGCACTGCCCGTTTGGGCAGCAGGGCGCTGTACACGACCACGCGCGTCGAGTTGGGCGCGCAGAACGTGCGCAGCTCGCTCTGGGCTGGTTGGCACAAGAGCAGCAGCAGCGACAGCAGCAGCGCGCACGGCACCATCTGGGGGGGGGGGCGCGTGCCGCAGGAGCTAGCCCCCAAAAACAAGGCTTCGCTATTGTTGTCTGTGCCCTCTTTTCTTTTCTCGTCTTGTTTTCAATCACCTGCGCAAAACCAACAAGAAGAGGGCGGCACTTTTTTGTTCGATTAAGAAAGGTGTCGCTCACCCCCCACCCCCCACACGGTAAAAAGAAACCGTCCGTTTGTCGGTAGTACAAGGCGGGGGGGGGGGAAGGAGAGAGAGAGCAAGAAACGGCGGGGGAGGGGGAGAGGGCGCGGTGCAGAAAGATATTTTTGAACCCCTTGCTAAATAAAAGACATGCTAGCCAAAGTCCAGAAAGGCGTGCTAGACAAAGTCCAAAAAGTCGCTAAGCAGGTCACACATGGCCTCGGTCCGGTGGTGCAAGTACCAACAGGCGCTGGCCACGATACTGGCGACAGAGGTAGCCCGCGGGAGAGTCCCTGGCTCCTCGGGCACGACCAGTACTGGTACATCAACCTGACGAACCTGCCGCTGAGCGCGCTGGAATGGCTAAGCAGATGTTTGCTCGAGGACAAGCAAGCGCCGACGATTTCGTTCCAGCTCATCCAGCAGGCCCTGCCCTTGCAACACTGCCCGCACGCCGCGCAAGTCAACGAATACAGCCTGTTCAAACAAACGGGGCACACGGTGGTGCAAGAATTCGGACATGTAGGACAGTTCTGGAACCAACTTGGACCAGAGGATTGGGTAGATGAGGTGCTGGAGATCGTAGAGACGTTAGCGCCCGCCTACCGCACCGCGGACCCTGCCGTGCTCTGGCTAGGGCTCAAACGAACAAACCCCAGGCTGTCGAGCACAGAAGCCACTCAAGTGGCGGTCGTGTACAGACTGAAAACAGACTGCCACTGTGAACGGAGACGGCGTAATGCCACCCCAGCCGTGCTGGCCTTCACGTCGGTCCCCGCCCCGGTCCAATTTACTGAGACGGGCCAAGTCTTGGCGTTTGCGGTGGTTTGGCCCAACCACCAACTCAGAGTACTGCTGAGGTGCCTGGCCGCCGCCGCTCGGCAAGGGCGGTCGTTGCGTACCAACCTGAACACGGGGGAAGACAAGTACAGCCAGGTCAGGCTGATGGGTTTCGTTGTCAGGCACCTGAGCAAGCACGGGGTAGTTAACCACAAGGTCCCTTTCAAGACACCCGACCTCATTTGCAATCCGACAGAATTCCCGCTGGAGTTAGCGCTCCATTTACAGTGCCATGACAGCAACGACAAACTGCTGCGGTTAGTGTACACGTGCGGTGGCAGGCTGTGCCTCAACAGCGACTCCATCTTTCCTGTGAGCGGAAAAGACGCATCCGCGCGACGATGACTGACTGGGGGGGGGGGGTGTGTGAAGGGGCAGAACGCGGGGGGGGGGCAGGCCCCGCGTTTTCGCGGGACTGTGCGCTACTACACAGCAGCACCGGCCAAAAACTTCTGCACCACCCGACTTTTCTTTTTTTTAGCTCAGCCTGCGGCAAGAGGGACTATCAATTAAAATCAGTGCCTAAAACGAAAACATGTCTAGGACCCGCCGAAATGCACCCAAAGAAAGAATTAATGCCGGAATTTGCGGCCAAATACAAGCGTCCGTATCTTCCGGCATCTTTCACCTTTGGCGCGAAATTCACCGCAAAATGAAACCTTGGAGAATTTTTTGCCAAGAGCTAGAGAAAAATTTATTTTTCGAATGCCTTTCCGCTCCCCTTTCCCTCCTTTCCCCGCGCCCCCCAGACATTCCTCTTGGGGCTTTGACGGGGGGGGGGCCTGTGGCACAAGATAGGCAAAGGTGGCCCCCCCCAACTTTCCGGTACTGTGTTTTGGCTAGACGCCCCCCCCCCAACTTTTCGGTACTTGTCTTTGGCCTTGCGTTTTTTCTTGGGGAAGGGGGGCGGGGGTCGTTGCTCGTTCATTGTTGGTGTTGGTGCGTGAGCTGCGCGTTTGGCTTTGACAAACTCGTTTCTTTCGACGTAGTCCTGGGTGAATTCAGGCAATACGCAGATCTGAGCGGCACGACGCTACCTCTACCTGCGGCCTTGCTTGCCGGAAGGCTTGTACCTCCGCCGCTGGGATCTGGTTCATAAACCACAGGCCCAGTTTGCGCAGCGCCCGGCATTCTTGCAAGGCTGCAATGGTAGTTATGCCCTTGCACCAAAAGAATTCGATTTCCTGCAGCGAGCCACAGTTCTGCAGCCCGGCTACACTGTCTACGCCGTTGCATTCATAGAGAGTCAAGGCGGAAAGAACAGGAAAGCCGCGTAGAACACCAAGGTCGTGGATGTCGTGGCACTTTTTAAGCTGCAGTTTGCTCAGCTTCAGGCAGCCCCGCAGCGGCAGGAGGTCCTGGCTGGTGAGCTTGCAAGCCTGCAGCCTCAGCTCGACCAGGGCCGGAAGCCCTAGAAAATGTAGCAACGTTTTGCGGGGGGGGCAGTCGGTGAGGGTAACCCTTAGGGTTTCGAGCTCGAGTGTGTTTAGTAGGGGCAGACGTTTGCCTCGGAGGGAGTGGCATTCTAGTAGGTCCAAGTGGCGCAAGGTGGTTATTTGAGTTAGGAGCCCCAGCGCAGAATCTCGCAAACCGTAAAGGCTCAGGCGGTTGAGACGGTTGAGCGTGGGGAAAGCCTCTTGAATCCCTGACAGATCAACGAAATATCGTTGTCTGCGCAGGTTTAGCTCTTCTATTGGTAGACCCCGGAGCCCCGTCCCGGTGATTTCGAGACAGTCTTCTAAGTCCAACGCCCGCAGGTGCAATTTGCGTAACGCCTGCAGCGCCAAATCCGTGACGTTTGCGCAGCACGTCAGCCCCAGGCGCACCAGCCCCGTCAAGCTGGGCAAGATCCTGTCGAAATCGTTGGCGGTGAGGCCGCTGCCTTCGAGGCGCAGCGAGGTCAGCGAGCCACAGTTCTGCAGCTGCTCCAGACACGCAGCCGTGTGTTTGTTTTCGATGAGGGTCAGGCCCTGAATAGCAGCGAAGGCCCGCAGAATCTGGGGCGACATTGTGCCCCTAAGTGTCAACTCTTTGACTTTGATCGAGGTGACCAGCGGCACTAGTTTCTGTTGGCCCGCTTCCGACAGAGGAGCGATAGTCAGGCTGTGCAGCGGCGTGCCAGAGGTCTGGCAGGCCGGGGCAAGCAGCATCAAGATCTTTCGGTGCGGTTCGAGCTCTACCCTGAGCTCGCGCTCAAAGTGTGTCCAGAATTCGGGCGTCTTGACAACCGCCTGGAAGTGAGTGCACACGAGGGCCCAGCTGCTAGCTTCCTCGGCACCCGCCAGGTCCCTGACCAACGGCCAAACGTCTAGAGGCAAAAGAAACAGCGACGAAACTGCGTGGGTTGGCCAACCTTGGGTTTCTGACTCAATCTTCTGGCGCTTGGCGGCGTGCGAGTGTTCCGACATAGCTTTCTTTGCTTTCTACCAACTTACGAATCCTCTACCCCCTTCAACCCCCCCCGTCATGTCTTTTTTTAGTGCCTGGACGTGGAGGATTGGGGGGGGGGGGGGGTGGGAGGACAGGACAGATGGCGGCCCCGCCCCCCCCCCCCCCCGCCTGCACAGGTGAAGAAAGAGCGAAGGGGCGTGGGAGAGAGGGAAGTGATGGAGGACAAAAGGAAGGGAGCGGGGGATTGAGAACGAGGGGGGGGGGATGGACGCCTGTGTTTTTGGCCGAGCAGCCCTCACCAGCAGGCTTTTTTTAAAAGAAAAACAAAGAATCCAAGGCAGGCAGAAAAAACACCTTTAAAAAATAAATGCTGCTTATGACAGAACCACTCCTGCTGTTGTTGCTTCTTTCGGCCCTGCAGCAGCAGCCCGGATCGCTGCCCGCTGGAGCGGGCAGCAATATTTCCGTGCCCCGGTTCATGATGCGTAAGTACAGAAAAGAGGTGGCCTTGTTCCTGTCGGACCATGCCCCCACGCACCACGCGGAGGTTCCGTACGGAAAAGGCGCAGTACACTTACTTTCGGTCCAGCCGTTCGTACAGCTACCAGACTGCCAGTTTGTCAAGGTGTTTAATGTTTATACGCTGTACCCCAGGTACGCCGCACACAACTTCAAGTTCTACTTTGAAGCGTCACACCCAGTGTACTCTACCAAAACCCTGACACACATCACCCCGGCGCACGCGAAGAACGACACGAACAAGCAATTCCGCCTGCGAGAGGCCAGGGCACGGGTCTGGGCGAAAGCAAGTACCAACGCTAACCTCAATCTCAGCGTGTACGCGGTCTGTACGGACTCTTACGCTGGTGGCTGCACGCTAGAATTCACGCCCGCGATCGTCTGCACGCGGCACTACCCTGCCATTCCCAGGCTAGGCATCAGCGCCCTCGTGCTCCTGTGCTTGAGCCTCTTTCTGCTGCTCGGTTACGGTTGCTCCTACTCCGTGAGCCGGTTCTGGGAAGATGTGCTGAATTGTTCGTGTGTCTGGTTGTTTTGTCCGCTAGTGCCGGGGTTAGTGTGCTTGCTTGTTTTGATTGGCCTGTGGGACCAAGGCGATAGCACTGCGCTGTGGCTGGTAATTTGGCCCCCACCCACCCCCAAAAAAAAACAGCGAGACGTGGAGAGGGGTCGGGGGGTGCCGGCGGTAGGAAGGTGGGGGAGAAAGGTGGGAGAGAGAAAAATAGCAGGCTCAAAACAAAAATTGTGTAGCCAATGGCCGACATTGCGAGGCTTGGGTGAACGAGGGCGAAACCAAGGTATTTTCAAATTTTTTTTTAGTCCCCAGAAGCAGAGACGCGTTTGGTCGAAAGGGGGGGGGGGGGGGGGAGGGGAAAGTGCGAGCCCTTGACGTCGGCCCCCCCCCCCCGGACGGACGGACGACGAGCAGAGAAAAAAAACAGAGGGTGTCGAAAATCCTTCTCCCCGTACGTGTGGGAGGGCGGGGGGGGGCCAGACGGCGGCCGCCCCCCCCCCCCCCCAAAAAAAAGTGCCGCCCGGGGTGAGAGAAGCGGGAGGGGGGGGGGCAGAAAGCGCAAAAAAAACCAAACCCCCCTCCGCAAAAAGAAAAAACTGGCTGATGATGCTGGCGGCGCTGCACAGGGACTTGGCCGCCCAGCTGGGGTTAGGGGACAGTCAGGGCTTGCTGGTGCCGCTCGCGTCGTGGCAGCAGTCCGAGGAGGCCGAGCGCGAACGGCTCGTCACGGTCCAGGAAGCGTTGGCCCTGGACAAAAAAGCCTGCCAAGCCAAGCTGTACTGCCCGCAGTGCAACCAGGCGCTGTCTACGAGGCGCGAGAGTGTCGATGGCAGGCGCGCGCACTTCTTCCATCTGCGCCCCATTACGGGAAGCCACGGCGGCGAGGGTCTCCTGCACTTGTTGGCCAAGGCGTTCATTGAAGCGAAGCTGGCCGAGATCACGTTCCGGTGGTCCAACCGTGCCCCGGCGCTCGTCTGCCGCGCCGAACGGTGCTTTGCGGGCTGCACCGTGGTGCTGGAGCGAACGTTGGGCGCGAGCAGCCGACTGGTAGGTTTGTCCCCGGAAGAGGCTAGGCTCAGGCCCGACGTGACAATTCTGGATCAGAACCAGGCGGTTGTGGCGTTTGTCGAAATACGGGTAAGCAGCCGCAAAGAGCCGCGGCACTGGGAGGCCTACGCCAAGTTCCCGCAGGCGGTAGCGTTGGAGATTGACTTCAACACTCAGGTTCCGAAAATCGGCACGACCTTGGTGCTGCAGGACACCAAACGACACACGTCTGGGGCGCCGTGTGCCCCTTGTGCCACCCGGGTGGCCGAAAAACTCAGGGCGAGGGAGGCCGAAGAAGAAGCAAAACGCCAGTCGCAGGCCCTGGCCAGGGCCAGGGCCGAGCAACAGCGAAAGGTCGCGCTGGCCGCGCTGGCCGCGCGGGGCAGCGACCTGATCGTGAGCAAGCTGCCCGAGATCACGTTTCGCTGGTCCGCGTGCGCCTCCGGGCTAGCGCCGCAGTGCCAGCGGCAGCGGCGCTTCGAGGGCTGTACAGCGGTTGCGGGCCGCGATGTCAAGCTGGCGACGGCCGACGAAGAAGCCGGCCGTCTGCCCGACGTGACAATTTTAGACCAGAACAAGAGGGTGGTGGCGTCGATCGAGGTCTTCGTCGGTAGTCACAAGGAGCCGCGGCATTGGCAAGCTTATGACAAGTTTCCGGGGGCAGTTCAGCTAGAAGTAGACGTGCGCAAGCTCCACTGGAACTCGGAGAGTGGTTATTCGCTGACCGACGTCAAGCTCCGCGCAAATAACGCGCCGTGCTCGTATTGCGTGTCAGAGGCCAGCGCGGCAGAGGAACGTCTGAAATTGCGGTTGGCCCAGGAAAAGGAGCGACACCGGGCGCGGTTAGCCCAGGAAGAGGAACGCCTCCAAATGCAGTTGGCCGAAGAAGAGCTGGAGCGACAGTGTGACAGTGAGCGCACTGCCGCGTCGGCTGGAGGTTGTCAGGAAGCAACCGCTCTGTTCAGGAACAGAGCGGTGTGCACGGGGGAGCGCGCACGCACGGACAACCGAGCGGCACGCGGGCGGGCGGTGTGCACGGTGCAAGACTGGCTGAAACATGCGCTCTCGGACGACGAGGCGGTGCAGGACCGGCTGAAACGGACGTTGCCCCCACGCGTGCAACATCTGGTGCTGGCCGGGGGTCTGCCTGAGTGGCTCTCGGACGACGAGGCGGCCGTGTTCCCTACCCTGACGTACACGCCGGGCGCGGCCAGACCTGTCTGGGCCCTGGAGGAGCAGGCCAAGGTCGTCTAAAAAGGTATTCAGTTTTGTATCTCAAAACATTCCCTCTCTGCTAGTACTAAACGTCTGCGTGCGGGGGCTCGGACACAGATATTTGAGTTGAATGTATAACAGTAAAAATGATTTTCTTTGCAAACCACAAAAAGGTAATCTCTCTTGGTCCGGACACCCCCCCCACCCTTTTTTGTTAATTTTTATCGATAGGTAAGAGATTGCCTTTATTTTCCGTGCGGGCCGGACATAAAGAGAGAAAACTTTTTCAGCCAGACCCCCTCCCTGTGAAGAAATAGTGAAAATGGAAAACTCCGCGGGCCCGCGGAGGTGTGTTCTTGGTGACAGGCTCAGATACGGCCTATAGATAAATATTCTCATACTACAAATACTACCAAAAAAATGCCTTAGAAATTTTGTAGTATTTTGTATATATTACTAAATAGTTCTCAATAGGCCGTATTCTAGTCAGTTGCCAATGAAACCCTCCATGGCCCCACGGAGTTTTCCATTTTCACTATTTCAGGGGGGGGTCTGGCTGAAAAGTTTTTTCTCTTTATGTCAGTACTGGTAGAAATGGCACTAGTCAGACATTTCCCGGCAATACGACACAGAAAAAAGGCAAAGAGTATGAAAAAAGTTGTTACAATCCACCCCGGGAACCAGGGCTTGGGTGCCCAGGGTTTTTTTTGAGCCAAGAAACATAAAGTTTTAGGAAGGTGGGGCAATGGGAGGGGGATACTATTAGCACGGTGGGACTGTGACCCCGCTCGGCGTGCAGCCCGTATGTGCGGGGTGTGCACGGGAGGACTGTGACCCCGCTCGGCGTGCAGTCTTGTCTGTACGGGGTGCCCAAGGATTTTTTTTGAGCCAAGAAACATAAAGTTTTAGGAGGGTGGGGTAAGGGGGGGGGGGGTTAGGACGGGGGGACTGTGACCCCGCTCGGCGTGCAGCCCGTATGTGCGGGGTGTGCACGGGGGGACTGTCACCCGCTCGGCGTGCAGCCCGTATGTGCGGGGTGTGCAGGGAGGACTGTGACCCCGCTCGGCGTGCAGTCTTGTCTGTACGGGGTGCCGAAGGATTTTTTTTGAGCCAAGAAACATAAAGTTTTAGGAGGGTGGGGCAATGGGAGGGGGATAGGACGGTGGGACTGTGACCCCGCTCGGCGTGCAGCCCGTATGTGCGGGGTGTGCACGGGAGGACTGTGACCCCGCTCGGCGTGCAGCCCGTATGTGCGGGGTGTGCAGGGAGGGAGGATAGTTAGCGGGTATATCATACAAAACGAACTCTTTCCCTCCCTCTCCTTTTTTCTTGTTGTTTTTGAAATTTAAGTTGTTAATTTTCTTTGGCTCAGAGAAGGGGGGGGGTGGGTTTCCGATTTATTCACCCCCATCCTCTTCCCTAAGCCAAGAGAATTATAAACTTGTATTCCCAAAGAAAAGAGAAAAGAAAATTATGAGAAGGAGGATAAGAAAGGAGGGACAGAGGAGGGGTAAGTCTCAGCGTTGATGGGTGCAGGGCGTGTGCTAGCGGATGTCTCCTCCCACAGGGACCGACCTGCGAGGGGAGTCTGATTGGCTGCCGGGGGACTAGTTGTCAGGGTCTTTTTGTGAGCAGAGATATATAGCGGTCCAGGGTTTTCTGTAGGCGGCGGGTCGCAGTCCACCCCCCACCCCTCCATACATTTAGGTTTCTTAAATCAAAAAACCTAGGGGACACCCACAAAGACAAGCTGTACGTCGAGCGGGTCACAGACCCCCTGTGCACACCCGTACAGACAAAAGCTGCTCGTCGAGCGGGTCACAGTCCCCCCGTCCCACCCCCCTCCCCTTACCCCACCCTCCTAAAACTTTATGTTTCTTGGCTCAAAAAAAAACCCTAGGGCACCCCGTGCAGACAAGGCTGTACGCCGAGCGGGTCACAGTCCCCCCGTGCACCCCCGTACAGACAAAGGCTGCTCGTCGAGCGGGTCACAGTCCACCCGTCCTACCCCCCCTCCCCCGGCCACGCCGAGCGGGTGTGTGATATGGCTGAAATAGCCACCCGATACGAGCGATTCTGGCAGTGCACAATGGTTTGGTCTCGGCCTGCGGCTTCGGGACTGTGTCATTCTTGGGTGTTTATTAAACCCGGGGAAAGTGGACGTAACAGAGTCCTTTGCCTTTTTTCTTTTCTTTTGTGTATACCATTTCACGTCGAGTTGCCCGTGAAAGCCAACTTTTGATTTTTTTCTTGCGCAGGGTTTATTCATGCCTAGAAAAAGGCCGGCCGCAAGGGACAACGATGAGGAAGAGATTCCGAAGCCGCTTTTCACGTTAGGCCAACGCATGGAAAAGAAGGTGCTAAAAAAGATCTCCATGCTAGAAAACCTGAATGAGTGGGAGCTGGCTGTCGAGGCGCTGTTGGGATCCTGCGATCTTACTCGAAACCCCGTAGAGTACATGCCCGGCAAACACGACAAGAAAGGGAGGGCTTTCGGGGAAGGTTCGATTGGAAATGTTCCGAAATGGATCATGCGTCTTGTCTCTGGCTACTACTACGAATCGATCGACATAAGCAATGCCGCCGCTACTATTCTGGCACAGCTGGCCGACAGAGAGCGGGCGAAAGTGCCGGCCCTGTTCCGCCAGTATGTGAACGGCGAGCGGGAATCAATGCAAAAGCTGTTGTTGGAGCAGGTCGGCCGAGAGGATACCCCGGCGAACAGAAAGTGGGCCAAGAAGCAATTCAACTCGGTGATCAACCAGAAGTCTGTGCGGCGCGACTACCTGATCGACTGCCCCCTCATGCACGAGTGGTCGCATGCTTGCACGAGCTTAGCGAAGCAGTTGAAACGCTTGGACGTTTTTGCGGAGGTGCGGGCTTTGGTGGAGTCGCTCAGCGACAAACCCAACAAGCTGGCTACTTTTGTCTCGTACGTCTATCAGCGGGAAGAACTGAAAATCATGATGGCTGTCATGAGTTACCTGCGTTCCCAGTCTCTTTACACCGGGGTTTACAAGTATGATGAACTGCTTGTAGAAAGCAATGTACACAAGGGCGGGGAGCGTGTCTTTACGGGCGCGAGGCTGGCGAGTATACAGGCTCACGTCAAGAATGTGCTGGGGCTTGATGTTGAGTTCCATAGCGACAGCTACCTGCCAACGATCGAGGACAAAAATAGGCTCTATGGCCCCGTTAATCTAAACAAGCTGGCCAATGATACGGAATGCTGTCGCGAGCTGCTGGTGCGCCCTGGCTACGAGAACAAGCTACTGCGGTACGAAGGCTTTATCCTAAGGCCTCATGCGATCATTCCCGGTGTATATGAATATTCGAGCGATTATATAACCTACACCGCGGAGGCGCTCGGGTCTTCGCTCTACTACACTGACAATGTCAGGTCCGGCAGTGACACTCTGGATAAGTACCTAGCCCGTGTACCGCACCCTTTCTTCCCGCTAATGACACAGTCGTCGATCCGGAGCGACTGGGTCAGCTTCCGCAATTGCTCGTTCAACATCAAGACCTTGGAATATCGTATCTGGGATGGATTCAAGGAAAAAGGAGAGATGCCTCCGTTTACAGATCACTTTTACGACTTTGAAATAGATCTTGCAAGAATGCCAGACGCCCCCGGGAACGAGTACCTGACCCCCCTTTGGTCGAACATGCTGAAACTGCAGCTCAGCGAAGAAATGAGCTACATGTTCGAAGTGCTGATCGGAAGGCTCTTGTACGGCGTCGGAGAATTTGATAATTGGCAAGTCATGCCGTTTCTGCTCGGGGACGGTGGAACGGGCAAAGGCACGGTCTTGGATCTTATTGCGCTGATGAAGCCTGTGGGCAAGGTAGGGGTCATAAATAAAAACATGGAGGAGAAGTTTGGCCTGGAAGGCCTTTATCAGAAGGAGCTCGTGATGTGTATGGACCTGCCACAAAACTTTGCGAGTGTTTTGGACCAGGCCACCATGCAAAGCTGTATCACAGGAGAGAACGTGGCCGTTGCTCGTAAGAACAAGACAGCCGTCACAGGCCTGCGCTGGAAGATTCCTCTGATTATGGGCGGGAACTGGGTCATGAATTACAACGATGAACAAGGGCAGTGGAAGCGACGACTTGCGCTGGTACTTTGGCCTCAGTTTCCCGGAAAAGTCCAATCGGATCTAAAAGAACGCATCGCTAGAACCGAGCTGCCCTACGTTCTACTCCGCTGCATCGCCCGCTACCGGATGACTGTGCAAGAGAAGCCGGGCGCTGACTTCTGGCGAGAGATAGCGCCCGACGAGCTCCGGCAGAACCAGAAATACGTGGAAAGCCGCATGAACGTGCTGGCGCGGTTCCTGCACGAAGGGTCAAAGGAGCACGGGGTGATCCCAGATAAAGGACGCCTTACTCTGTGGGAAGACTTTATCTCGGCGTATGAGGGGTACCTGAAGGAGCTGAAACAGCCTAGCACAAAGGCCGAGAATATTCCCCAAAGCGCGCTGCGCCAAAATGATTTCGAGGTGTTTGCCCCGCGCACGGGGCTAGGCGCTGGCAGGGGTGCTCACAAAAAAGACGGGCGCGTGAACTACTGCGTATACTGTCCGCGCAGCAAGTCCAAGGTAGGACACGAGTGCGACCCCACGGGAGTCTGTCGAGGGGGGCTGTGCCGGTATGTGAATTGTAAGAACAAGGAGCACAACGCGGGCCGGCTCAAGGCGTATGGTATCGTAAATATGCGGATCGTGCCTAAAGCCGAGTTCGATCAATGGCTGATTGGCACTACGGAGGAGGCTGGCTCGGAATCGGGGCCCAGCGAGAGCCTCAGCGAGAGCTCCAGCGTCAAGGAGTGGCAGGAAAGGGTTTTGACCTTGGCAGCGGCGCAGGAGAGCACGGAAGAGGTCAGGCGCGCGGTCGAAAATATGTTAGAGGCGAATAGCAAGGCGCAGCGCAAGGCGGAGCGCAGGCGTGTCTGCCAAATTGCTGGCATCAAGAACTGGAGGGCCTTGAAAAAAAAGTACAAGGAAGCACAAAAGCGAAAGGGGGAGGAGCGGCAGGCGCAGGTGTCTTCTTCCAAGAGGTCCCGACTGTCGGTCGAACGTGTGGAAAATTACCCTTTGGATAAAAACGAGTAAGAACCAGAACAACCAGGATGTTCAGGAGGTAAGTCTTTTTGGATATTCATTCTCATTTTATCCAAAGGCCTGTTACCTTTTTTTGCAGCATCAGCATATTGAAGCCCACCGTGCCTCCTCCTGTGTGTGTCTGTGTGTGTGTTTGCAGGCGCACGCCGGATTTCCGTGCGCCAGACAGTGCGCCGATTGCACTGACAATAGGCGATTGTTGTCAAAGGGGTTTTGCAAGAGACTAGCAAAAGATTTCGTCTGGCTTCATTAAATCAGTTTTTTCTTCGTGAACAAAATCTTCCCCCGGGGGTGTGACACCCTTGAGTCGAAGAGACCAGCGCGGGCACACGCATGAGCAGGCGGCCCCCCCCCCCCGCCCCGCGTGGGGCTGAGCGGGGGGGTGCAGGCTTTCCTCCCCTTCCCCTGGTAGCCAACCTCCCCGGCAGGCTAGCCCTTTCCCCCGCCCTCGTTCCCCCCTCCCCCCCAAAATATCTTGTTGCTACCTTCCATTGCAGAAATTCCCCACCCCACACTTCCGTCGGCCGCAAGCGTTGCAGCCCTTCCACCAGCCAGTGCACGGCGTGGTACCGATGCAGAACCGGCTGAGCGAGCTGTCCGTCAAGATGCGGACGCGTGCCCAGCGCCGTTCCGCCGAGCCCACGGCGGTAGAGTTCTCGTCTTCCGGGAGCGATACAGAGGACAGCGAACTCGGGGACAAGTTGCAGCGGTCGCACCCCAGCCATCCCGCGCGGTGGCGTCCGTTGCCACCAACGGCGCGATTCAAGACAACCCCTTGCTTATGGGCCTGAGTGAAGAAACCCTAAAGATAAATATCCAACGCCAGCAAGCGGGTTTCTATGCAATTACCGACGTCATCGCAGCCCTCAAGGGCTGTTCGACCAAGGCTGCTAGAAAGGACTACGACCGACTGAAGGATAAAATGGGCGACCCCAACTTTGGGGTGCATGGGGTTCTTCCCAAAAAAATTGCGTTCAAACGTTCGAACGGGCAAAGGGGCGCAGCAATAGATTGTTACCAGTTGTGCGACCTACTTAAGATCCTGCCCCTGGTCCCTGGCTCGGCCGACAAACTAATCAGGCGTGAACAAGCGAACCTCGCCACCCGTGCCTGTGCGGGTGATGTCGAGTTGGAACAGGCCCTGCCCCTCAGGCGGCAGGAGCTGTCGGAGGCTACCAGGCGCGAGCTGCTGGCGGGGGTGGTGCAGCCCGCGCTGCCTACCGCTGCGCCGGCGCCGGTGGCACCGGCGGCGGGTTCGGTGGCACCGGTGGCGGCTGAAGCGCCGCAGGAGGTAGCGGAGCCGGCCGTGAAGCGGCGGTGAATCCAATTGCTGGAGGCGGAGCGGGAATTGCTCGGGGCGAAGCGCTACCGAAGACCGGCTAGAGCCGCTGCCTCTGGGTTTTTCGTCCAATTGCTGGAGGCGGAGCGGGAATAGCTCGGGGCGAAGCGCTACCGAAGACCGGCTAGAGCCGCTGCCGGACAATCCCCTCCCCCGTACTCCCATTGCTTGAATAAAGCCGTCCTTTTTAATAAAGTAAAATATATAAAAAAACACATACAAGCCATCAGCCGCGTTTTTTCTTCTTTTCATCTTGTTCCTTCTTCTCTTTTGTGCTCAAAGTTGGTGGTAGCACTAGTGCTTTTTTCGGGGGGCACTTACAACGACGGGCCGGCCCGGGAGCCGACGTCCTCCGCCATTGGGGCCAGCTGAGGAAGGTATCGAAGGGCGTCACCTGTAGGTACCGCAGCTGCCTGACTACGGTGCTAGGCGAAGTCGCGGTGCGGTCGAACGAGAAACAAAAAGTTTGCTTGTGTGACCAGTCAGCGCCTGGCAGCTCATCGACATTTCTGCTTGAGCCCTCCCAATGAAAGGCTGGCTCGGCCTCTGGGTTTTTCGTTCTGCAACAAACGCAGTAGCCTCGGATGCTAACGTGCTTGAGAACCCATCCGCACCCTTGTCCTCGACCGATTTGTGCGTGTTAATCCAGTCGTCGGGAAACCCGAGAGGTGTCCAGCACTCGCGGCAACATTGGCTGAGCGCCGGGGTTTTCTCGGCCCGGAAAGAACTCTTGTGCTCTGTTTCGTACAAGACGTTCTGTGCAGTCACCGCGTACTTGGTAAATTCCAGCACGTAGTAGCACGCCAGGGACTGTAGTAAGGCGCGTGGGCAGCCCGTTCTGACTTTTCAAGATCACGCTGAAGGCGTCCGGGTCCAAGTCCAAAAAAAGCGCCTCGCGGGGCTCCCGTCGCACGACGGGCGCCAAGACCTCTCGGAAAAAGCCACTGCGGGCCTGCAGGGTTTCGGCCCGGGTCTTGAAGAGAGTACCCCCGACGTCAAGCGTGATGATGTTGCCGGGCTCCCGCGACGGGCTGCACGGCTGGAGTGGCCCTTCGTCGTCCATGCTCGCTCGCTGTAATCTCCAACAGAGAGTTCAGCCTTTGGGAAAATTTACCATCTTCAGTCGATGCCTTCTCTTCTCTCTTTCTTTTTTTTCCGTCCGGGCTAAGGGGCGGGGGGGGGGGGGGGGCGGACACCTGTCCCCCCACCTACAGTTCTTCCCTTACCAAGAGCGTGCGCGGTCTTTATCTTTGGACACACCTGTCTTTTTTTTAAATGTATAAGAAAGGGAACCGACCATGACTTCTTCTTCTGAGGACCCCGTACAGTTTTTTTGGTGTTTTAATTTTTTTTAAAGCCAAACTTCCGGCGTCTCCCACTTTCTCTTTTCCGCCATCGGTGTCTGTGTGCGCTATATTGCGGCAGCGGTGTTCTTTTTTGCATGACACCCCTCTTCAGTATTAAATATCGAAAGATGCTTGTTCGACTGGCTTGGAATTTGCGCCAGCTTGCACGGCTAAATCCACTTGTTTTTTTTTCCAACCTTCGTTTTTTGCGGGCCTCGCGCGCTTGGAGAGCTTTGCGCTGTTCTTGACCAATTTCTGAATTTGGGTCTATCTTTGACTTGAATTGGTATGATGCTGCACTTTTAGGAGCTTCGAGGCGAGGCGGCGGGAATCGCGTGTAGGCTGATCCCAGGCTCAGCAGCACCAAAGCCCCGCCGCAGGTTAGGACCGTCCTGAGTTGAAATTTCGGCTCGGCTGCTGTTTCCAGCTTCATCTTGAGCCAGACGGGCTCCGTAAAGCGCCAGGCCTTTGTCACGGATTCGCCTTCCACCGGTAGGTTGCTGTCGTGTAACAACGGATAAAACCAGGCACCAGTACAAAATACGTCCGCGTCTGTTAGGTTTGTGCGGAGCGCTCTCTTATTTCCAAGGAGAGGTTGGACGTACCCAGCCACACATTTGAGCACTGCGTAAATGTTGCGCTGACGCTCAACTACGGCATACGCGGTCGTGGTCCAGCTACCCGCACCATTTGTTTGAAAGGCGAGAGGGGTTGTTATTGACGAGAAGGCCAGCAACCTGGCGAACTCGCTTTCTGCAACAACAGCCAGGTCGCGGACCAAGACGTTCGCGGCCTGCTCCTGCCCTGGTACTGCTAGCCACGCCACAGACGGATCGTTTTCGAACCTTCGTAGGCGGGGTAGCTGAGCAGCCACTTGGTGGACCCATTTATCAATAAACCTCGGGTGTGTCCCTGTCTGGATCTGCCAGTTGTCTTGTAATGTTGGATCGGAATAGAGGCCGTCGTTCCTTTGGAAAACCAGTTGCGGTTTATTTCTTTGTGTAGCCTCTTGGTTGAGCAATATTCGCAGAGCCTTGAGTCCTTCAGCGCCAAGGCCATTTAGGTTGATATACACATATGACTCCGAATCTGGCGTAAAGCGTGGGAGGTTTGCCGTAGACTTGGTTTTTGCTTTGGCACGCTGGCCTTTCGAAGGCGGCCTCCCCGGAGGAGGCGGTGGAGCCCAGCCATTCGCAGGCATGTTGATTTTTAATAACTTAGGCTCATACGACAGTCTGAAAGGAGAAGGGAAAAGGAAGAGCTTTTTTCGCTCTTTTTTTTCAGGAGTGCACCGGGCCCGGGGGGGGGGGGAAGCTGTTTGTGTTTAATTCTTTTTTTTTTTGGTTTGTGTGTTGGCAAAAAAAGTGAGGGGGGGGTGGCCGCGCAAAAAAAAAGAAAGGAGAAGGAGGAGAGGCTGGGGAGAGGGAGAGAAGGGTCCCACAGTCGCCCACGGTCTTTTGTCTTAAATTTGTCAGTCAACAAAACCATTGCACGACCGGCCTCTGACGTTTGAGGCGCTCACTGGCTACTACCGTGATCATGGCGCGGCCGCGCACGACCCGAGCGAGGGCAGACCTGCTGCTACTAGGCGCTCGATGGCGTTTTCGTCCATCATGCGATCGTAGGCACAGAAGTGCAGCCGCTGACTGTGGCAGCGAAGCCAAATGGTCCAGCCCCGCGCCGGTGATCCGGTGAGTATAGTCGAGGCTCAGCCATTCTAGCCTGTCGAGCCGGCGCAACGTGGCGAGCCCCGTGTCGGTGATCGGGCCGCAGTTGGACAGGTCGAGCCGCCGGAGCGTCGCCGCCAGCGCTCCCAAAGCCCGCAGCCCGGTGTCCGCGATCCTCCGGCAGCCGCTGAGGTGCAAACCCTGCACGCAACTGTCGGCCACGGCCGCCAGCCCCGCATTGGTGAGCCCGCCGCAGTTCCGCAGGGTCAGTTTGCGCACATAAACGCCGGCCGACAGCAGCTCGGACGACCCTGGAGTCCTCTTCGTCCTCGCCGTCCCCCGCGCCATAGTACGTCAAGCCACTGACGCGCAGCCCATCGGTCAGCGGTCGTGCCGCTGCCAGCGACGAACTGTTGACTTGGACGCTACAACCGCTGCTGCCACAGTCGGCGCGACCGTCGCCCAGCAGTTGGCGGTGCAGCCTGTCGTTCAGCAGGAAATCGGGCTGCTCGAAGCCCGCACAGAAGATCGCACGCTTCCTCACCAGCGCCGAGAGCTGCCGGCACGTCAGGGCCAGGGCCAACAGCGCGCGGGGATGCAGAAAGATTCTCACCAGGGGCCACAGGCTGTCGGGCAACGCCAGCAGCAACGGCGGCCGTAATTTCTCCATGCTGGCTGGCACCAAACTAAAAAAGAAAACCAATCAGTGAGCACGCGAAAATTTTGACAGCCCAAACTTAGGGTTTCTTTTTCTGCTATTGGGGTACGGGAGGGTGGCTGTAAACAAACACATTGGTCGGGGGGGGGGGAGGGTGCGAAAGGGGGGGGGGGCCGCGGAGGTTAGCCTCCGGTTTTTTCTTGTTCGAATGGTCCACCTTTTTTTTCGGTGCTTGCGTGTCTGCTCCTAAGCCAAAATCGGAGCCTTTTTTGGGGGCCCGTGGCTGACGAAAGAAAAAGAGAATAGCAAAAAAAAGGCAAATGTCAGCCAGGGCCCCGGTCTGAAGAAATTTGCATCATGGGCAGGTAGGATTAGAACATATTTGAGGGGAGGCCGCGCCCCAGAAGGAGCGGGGGGGGCCATAACTGTCTACTGGCCAAAGAAAAGGAGAGCAAGCGAGAAAAGGCCGAGTTCGAGCGTGAGTGGGAAGACAGGGAAATGAAAAACAGTGGCGAAGAGGAAACGGCGGCAAGGCCCCCCCCCCATTCCCCCCCCCTCCCAAAAGAATCGAAAAATTTCTCAGGGACAGTGGCCCCCCCCCCCACTGGCAGGCCTTTCTTTTTTTTCGGGTGTGTATTGTCTAGCTTTTGTTTGTTTTTCTGGGGCTTTTTTTCCAGACGTAAAATGCAAAGTGCCGCTCCGCGAGGCGAACTGTTGCTGTCCTTGTCTGGCGCGTGCCCAACATTTTTTTCATAAAAAAGGGTTTGCTGACCACAAGTCACTTTGCAGCTAAATCTTAAATTCATCCCCCAGCCGCCGCCGTAATCTATACGCTGCGCGGTAACATCTCGATTGTTACTGATGCTGCTGGCAAACGTGTCAGCCTTTGAATGTGGTGTGCCCAGGCTTTTTTTTCCGACCAAATTCAAATAAATTCCACGTTTTAACAAAAACCGACAGAACTTCAAAAACTCGCGCTTGTAAAAAAATCAGTGCCACGACTCGCTCATGGAGGATAGTTGCGGCCTGATGTTCTTGGTCAGATATTCTAAGTGACTCAAGTAAGCAAGACACAAATTCTCCTTGGGCCAGCGGGACGACTTGCCTGCCAGATACAGCCTGCCTGTATACTTGTGAGCCCGCTGCAGCGGCCGTGGCCGACAGTTGCGTGCACATAAACCGACAGCAGCTCTTGCGGTGAGACGACGGCCTGCATTTTTTTTGCCTGTGCATCCCAGCACAGATAGTCTCTTTTTTTGGGGGAGGGAGGGGACAAAGATCTTTCTTGGCCCAGCTCCCCCCCCTCCCCCGACGACGGGAGGTGGAGGCTAGGTGAAGTTTAAAAAAACTAATTCGGCTTCGACCGCTTCTCAAGTACAGCGTGGCGGCTAGGATCCACAATAAGCAGCTCGACGCAGCCCCAAGCGTATGTCCCCTACGATGGCCGCGGACATAGCCGCACAGCCCGTAACCCCGGGCGGGTGGCGGAGGTACATCTCGGTGACGATGAGCCTAAAAAGATTTGAGGCACCGGTGTCCAAAAGCCCAGACGCTGTGAAGCAGGAGCCAGGGCCGTCCGGCCAGCTCAAGCCGTTGAATCCGCTGACATAATGGCTGTGCCAGGTGAGCCCGCCGTCCCGCGAGCCTACAATGCGCAGCCCCCCGGGCGCATAGAAGTTGCCCTGAACATCAGCAGCGGTCGCGCACACGGTTACGTTGAGCAGGCGGGCTGTGGCTTGGGGCGGCGTGGTCAACTCCAGCGCCAAGTACTCGCCCGCCTGCCCCGCGCCGAGGCCTAGGACAGGCTGAGTAATCGCGGAGCCCGTCAGGGCGCCGCACAGGCAAGGGTTGCAGTCGGGCGCACCGCCGTATTTGCGGCCGGCGCTCGCCCAGTAAGTAGAAACATTGCCGTCCATAGCTTTCCAGGCGGGCCAGTCCGGGTAAGAGGAGCTTAGTTTCCAGTCGTAATAAGTGCGTGGGTAAGCCGCTACAAAGTCCAACTCAGGGAAACACGGGGGAGGCTGGCTGGCGGGGGGTGTCGTTCGCGGCCTACACGCGGTCGGCAGCAGCGTGGGGTCCGGTGCCAACAGCAGGCCGGACCCCTCCAGTGCACTCTGGCAGCCACCGGGCTCCTGGAAAGCCGCCAGCCCGCTCCAGCCGCTCAGATTGCCGCGGAAGCCGACCGCCCCGCGGAAGATGCCTTCGACCAAGGCATCGGCCGGGATCGCCCACGCACTGAGGTCCGCACCAAAGCTGCGCGCGCCCGCAAACATGTAGCTTGCATCCCGCAGTCTGGACACGTCCCAGTTCAGCGCGCGCGTGGCCAGCGCGGAGTCCCTAAACGCGCCACTCGCGTTCACCAGCGAGGCAGTGTTCAGGCTTGCTAGGCCCTTGATCTCTGCGGCCGGGCACCCGGCGAACGCCAGTGCCAGGCTCTCGACACGCGACGTATCCCAGGTGCGCACGTCTGGCGTGTGCAGACCTGACGACCAGGCCAGCATGCCCGTCAGGTCAGTAGCGTCGCGCATCCGCAGGCCTGCGAGCGTCGTCTGGCAGGAGGCGGGCAGTTCCGCAAACGAGTACATCCAGCTGCGTACTTGTGCGGTGCCCTGCCATTGCGCCAGAGGAGGCAAGGACTCTAGGCCCGTGGCGCGATAAAAGTGATGTCCGCCCGCGAGCGCCGGCTGCATTTGCCCCCAATCTACAACCGCACGCAGTAGCGTCCCGTTGCCATTGCGCGCGTGCCACTCCGGCGTCATGGCCCAGTTTAGGACGGGCCCCTTGGCTCGTAGTTTGTACCTGCCCGCCTGCGCATAGACGTGCGAGCAAACGCCCGTGAGATCGGGGCAGTGGTCGCTCGTGCCGTCCCCTCATTCTATGTCGTACGACCCCGGTGCTTGCTGGGTCTGGCGGCGCACGGTGCTACCAGTCTTGGTTTGCAAGTAAAAGGCGGCGTTCGGAACGTTGGCTTCGACCACCAAGAGCAGCGCCTTCGTGTCTGACCAGGCGAGGGCTTGGCACACCGCAAACAAAAACCACCCCAGCCCTGCTTTATTGTTTGTCATTCTTCTTTTGATTACAGGATCTTTTCTGTGCCGGCAAGAGCGATCTTGTGCGGGTTGGGGAGAAAGGGGGGGGCCGGCGCGAGGGTGTGTGTAAAGTGGGCCGGCGCGCGGGGTGGGAGGGTTTTGGTGGGTTGGGGAGGGAGAAAGAAGGGGGGGGGGGCGATCCGGAATTTGACAGGAGGGGGGGGAAAGGAGGATCGTGGGGAATTCGGAATTTGAAAGGAGGAAGAAAGGAGGGGGGGGGAATCGTGGCCGGATTGGCCTTTTTTCTTTTGTTGTTTCAAGTACTACTTTTTCTGTTTTCCATTGTAAAAAAAACACGTTTAACCGGTAAAAGTTAATTGTACCTTATCTTGGTTACATGTATTGGCTTTTAGCGGTACTGGCGTCCAGCTCGGCCCGGGCGAGTTGCCCGTATGTGTATCGCGCGCCCCGGCCGTCGGACCTGGTGCTGGAACTGCGGACAGCCGTGGGCGGCGCTGTGTGGACGGTGCCCTCACAGTCCAGTCAACGGCGGCGGCGTATGGCTGATAGTGGCTATCTCGTGTACTGGGGCGACAACACACCGACCCAAGCGTGCACCGCCAACGCACCCTGCACACACACCTTTGCGAGTGCGGGCGTGTTTGTGGCTATCTTCGAGGGACCAGTGATCGGTTGGGCCATGACGCCGATCTGGCGCGATCAGCAGTCAGGGGATGTAGGTCTAGTGCGGATCCTGCAGTGGGGCGGGCCGCGGCTGGCGCCCGACGGTGGATACCACTTTTACGGCGAGACCGCCTTGGTGTCGCTCCCCCCGCTTGCCGATCTGAACACAACAGGTGTATCATCGCTCGCGTACAGTTTCTCGGGTCTGTCCGCCTGCTTTGACGTTTCAGGGCTACAGGTGTCAACCAGTTCGTTGCGCGCCACCTTTGCGAATTCGCCGTGTCTCAAGTTTGCCAACGTTACCGCGTGGGATCTTTCGCGAACGGTAGACGTGGCGTGGATGTTCAATGGTACAGCCGCGCTCGTGATTTCGGGTTGGGAGGGGTGGGACATGTCACGCGTCATCAATGCGACGGGTATGTTGGCGGGTGCCATTGAGCTGTCGGGAGACCTGTCGCGCTGGCAGCTCAATAGCCTACAAGATGCATGGCAGCTGCTGGCAGGCGCGCCTCAGCTGGTGCAGAACCTGAGCGGCTGGCACACTAACATGACACAAGAGGCGTGTCTGCAAATGGTGGAGACATCTGGCCTGGCCAACTGGCAGGCGCCGCTACAATGCAAGCAATGGCTACCGTCACTGACGCCAACCATTTCACTGACTAACTCGTTGACGCCCACCATTTCAGCAACGGCTAGCGTTTCGGTGAGCCCGACCATTTCAGTGACGCCCAGCGTTTCAATGAGCCCGACCATTTCAATTACGCCCAGCGTTTCAATGAGCCCGACCATTTCAATTACGCACAGCGTTTCAATGAGCCAGACCATTTCAATTACGCCCAGCGTTTCGGTGAGCCCGACAATTTCAATTACGCCCACCATTTCAATTACGCCCACCGTCTCGGTGACCCCGACCATTTCAGTGACGCCCAGCGTTTCAGTGAGGCCCAGCGTTTCGGTGACCCCGACCATTTCAGTGACGCCCAGCGTTTTGGTGAGCCCGGCAATTTCAATTACGCCCAGCATTTCAATGAGCCCGACCATTTCAATTACGCACAGCGTTTCAATGAGCCAGACCATTTCAATTACGCCCAGCGTTTCGGTGAGCCCGGCAATTTCAATTACGCCCACCATTTCAATTACGCCCACCGTCTCGGTGACCCCGACCATTTCAATTACGCCCACCGTCTCGGCGAGCCAGGCAATTTCAATTACGCCCAGCGTTTCAGTGACGCCCAGCGTTTCGGTGAGCCCGGCAATTTCAATTACGCCCACCGTGTCGGTGACCCCGACCATTTCAGTGACGCCCAGCGTTTCAGTGACGCCCAGCGTTTCAGTGACGCCCAGCGTTTCAGTGACGCCCAGCGTTTCAGTGACGCCCAGCGTTTCAGTGACGCCCAGCGTTTCAGTGACGCCCAAAGTTTCAGTGACGCCCACCGTGTCGGTGAGCCCGACTATTTCAATTACTCCCACCGTGTCGGTGACCCCGACCATTTCAGTGACGCCCAGCGTTTCGGTGACCCCGACCATTTCAATTACTCCCACCGTGTCGGTGACCCCGACCATTTCAGTGACGCCCAGCGTTTCAGTGACGCCCACCGTCTCGGTGACCCGTACTGCCTCTCCCACAATTTCAGTGACCTCGACCGTTTCAGTGACCCCCACTGTTTCTCCGTCGCTAACCCCCACCGTCTCGATTACTTCCACCATCTCGCTTACTCCCACCATTTCAGTGACGCCAACGGGGTCGCTGTCGCGGAGCCCTACTGTCTCTCTGACGCCTACCATTTCCACCACCCAGACCGCCTCCCCGACCATCTCGCTTACACGCACAATTTCTCTGACCCCGACCATTTCAATTACGCCCACCGTGTCACTAACCCCTACCACCTCTGTCACGCCAACGCCAACCGTCTCGATCACGCCTACGATCTCAATCACCCGAACCCCGACCGTCTCGATCACGCCTACCATCTCCATCACCCCAACCCCGACCGTCTCGATCTCGCCTACCGTCTCTGTCACCAGCACCGCCACGCCTACCGTCTCTGTCACCAGCACCGCCACGCCCACCAAATCGCCCAGCTGCCAACCGGCGGCGACCGTCGTGCCAACGTACACCTCGACCGCCGCTTCCGGGGCCTGGAGCATAACCGCCACGGCAGCGAATAGTCCAAATCTTCCCTGGAACAGCATGGACGGTACGACGTCCACGTGGTGGGCCTCGGCGGTCGGGAAGCGGCACGGCCACGGGCCAGCAGGTTTATTGCCAAGCGAAAACAACCGCGTACTCTACCGTGGTGTCTGGGGTCACCACCTACGGCGAGTTGGTCAAAATCTCTTCAACCACCGCTTCGGCCAAGCTCCAGTCCATCAACGTGTGCTTGACCGCGGCGGGGGCGAGCGGAGAATTTGCGGGGCCCAGTGCTATAACGTTTGCGGTGTCTAACGACGGGACCAGCTGGGGCTCCCTGACGACTACAAGCCTGACCTGGTCGGGGACGGCGGGCCAGTGCCAGTTGGTAACCATCGGGGCTTCGACTGCCTGGTTGCAGTACAGATTCATCATCACTTCCATGTACTATTCCTTGCCCAGCGGCCAGTCGGGTTGTAATGTAATGACTGCAGCTTACGCGGCTGAGCTAACTACAACTCTAAACCAGCAAGCATGCTGCGTCTAGTTCGGACCTAGAACTTGTAGATCGGATCAGCACGTTGTTGGGATGATGCGTCTGCCCGGTACAAAAAAAAAAAATCTTCGCCTAACATTGCGAGCAGAGCTGAAGAAGACTTCCACCTGCTGATTTTTTATTTTAAAAAAACAAATCCTGCACTGAGCCTGAGGGAACATACTGGTCAGCATCTGTGTTAGCCCCGGTCGCCCTGCAGGTAAAACTCTATGGCGCGATTTTGTCTTCAACTTCTTTTTGCAAATTGAGGGGGGGGGGAGCCGCCACCACCCCCCCAGCAGGAGGACGGGCATTTCCTCTCCCCCCCCCCCCCAAAAAAAAAGCCGCCCAAGGAACCGAAAGACTTTCGCAGACAGTGGCCCCCCCTCCCCCCCACGCTGGCCTCGATTTCTTTCTGTTGTGGGGTGTGTATTGTCTAGCCTTGTTTATTTTCCAGACGTTAAAATGCAAAGTGCCGCTCCGCGAGGCGAACTGTTGCTGTCCTTGTCCGGCGCGTTCGCGCCGCTGGCCTTGCGCCCCGACTCGTTCGACCTGCATGGCAAGCGGCTGCAGGGCACCCTCGAGGCCGACGGCTCGTTGCGGCTAGACAGTGTCACGCTGTCCGACGACCTGAGCGTGCGGGCCGAGGACGCCCGGGAGACGGCGGCGCACGTGCTGCAGAAACGGCGCGAGGATGTGCGGCTGGTGCAGCAGGACCTGCTGGCGCTGGAGTGCAAGCTGCGCCAGCCCCCCGCTGGGGAAGACGACGACGAGACCGTCGCGCCGAATGAGGCGGAGGTCGTGAGGCTGAACCAACTGCTAGGTCAACACGAGCGCGAGATCGAACGGCTAGAACAGCAGCGCCAGCTCACGGTCACGTACACCGAGACCACCGAGACCAGCACAGTTGTGCTACCCCCGGGCGTGATCGTGTCGGTGCCCGCGCTGGCCGCCATGCCGCTGCTCTGGTGCCCGCGGCTCGAGCCTACAGTTGTGCTCCACAGCTCGCTGCGCACGACCCTGGTCGAAATCATGCCGCCCGGGGGTCGCGCCGCTCCTCATCGAACGCCGAGGCCATGGCAAAGGCCCCCCGCAACGTAATTACGTTCGACGTGTCCCAGGACCCCAAACCCCCCGAGCTGAAAACTTGGGCCATGGCAAAGCTCTGTTCTAGCGACGTGATCTTGTCGGTGTGCAAGGGCGCGCCGGACTGCAATCTTTGCAGCCTGGTGCAATTGCAGAAGTGCCGGCCGCTCGAGGGGTGCAGAATCACCTGGCCCCAGCTCACGATTTCCACCAGCGAATCGCGCGTGGGCTGCTCTGCTTGTTGCATGGTCCAGCCCGCCAGCGCCAGGGTCGAGGTGACAGTCACCAAACCACCGCTCGCATAAACGTGCCGGCACGGCAGTGGAGGTGTTGGGCAGCTCTCGTCGGGCCCGCCGTCACCCCAGTTCACGAAACCCTGAGATGACGGCACCACAATGGCGGGCAGCGTTAGGGCCTGCCCCTGCTCGACGGACCAACGGGACATGAAGAGCTCGTGTGCGCTCTGCCACTCTAGCAAGAGCTTGACCTCGGCCGACCCGAGCGTAGCCTTGGCAGCGGCGGAGTGCAGGGTCGCCAGCACGGCTGACAGTAGCATTCTTTTTTGGGCGTGGTCCTTCTCTCTCTTTAATTTGTTTTTGGTTCTTTGCACGGCCTCTTGGATGCCGGAGGGGGGGGGGGGAAATGGGGACATTCTGCGGCGTGGAAGCGGGGGGGAGCCAACGGCTTGGGGAGGGGCGGGGGGTTCCATCGTAGCCAAGAACCAACAAAAAAGGATTCATCCCTCCCCCCAAGTTGTTCTCTCGGAGAGGGGGGGGATTTGGGGAGAAAGGTGCCGAGAGAGGGGGGGGAGGGTGGTGGGCGCACGGAAGGGGCCAGAGTTTCTTTGCTCGGTTGTTGTTGTGCAGGGGGTCATGTCACGCCTGTGTACGAATCTCCCCGCCAACAGCCAGTGGACCATAACCCACAAGGAGCGCGAGTTTCTCCAAAGCGTTAGTACACTGTGCGAAGACTCGCCCGGCAAGTTCATGCGGCTGCGCAACCACAAGACCTTGCGCGAGGGCGCGCGGGGCGATGTCCTGAGCGTCGAACAGCCCATCCCGGGCGGCGACTTCGCGCAGGTGTCGTGCAAGAACTTCGTGGACGCCGAACGCGGCAAGAGCAAGGACTTCGTGCTCCACCCGTCGTTGCTGGCGCGGTCGCCCACAGCGAACGTGCTGGTAACCGAAGGCCTGTCGCTGCAGGAGTACGGGCTGGCGTCGACCCAATTGACCTGCAAGCGGGGCAGGGCCACCCGCGTGGTGCTGCGCGCGACCCTGCAGAGCCACTTCGTGTCGTGGTCCGAACGTGAGCCCGTGCTGCCAGAACGAACGACCGAGTTCACCAAGGGCTCGGCGGACGGCGCGTCGCTGCTGGCGGACCACCTGCACACCATGGCGCTGCTGCGGCTGTGCCTGGCGCGCTACTCGGTGTGCCGCCAGGTGGTCAAGAACACGTTTGTGGTGAACCTGGCGGACAAGGCCGACGAAACCCTGGGCGAGAAATCAGCGGGGCCGCTGATGGCGTGGCTGGAACACTGCGTACGCGCCGGCCTGGTGAGCACCAGCGTCCCGGCGCTGGTGCAGGGTTTGTTGACTAGCTCGCACAAGGCCCGCCTGGGCGCCAAGTGCGACAACCGCCTGTACGTGGCGGTGGACCCCAAGTCCGAGGGCACGAACAAGAGTTTGCCGCGCTCGCTCAACTTTTTCCCGACGGGTTTCTACGTGCTGAACACCGTGTACCTGGCTACCGACGGCGAAATGACGTTCGTCGACTGGCTGCAGCGCGAGGCCAGGAGCGAGGGCCAGCTTTGTCTGGTGCTGGAGTCGGTGCTTTCGCTGGTTTCGCGCCTGTGCGACGCCCTGGCCGTGTTCGACCCCAACGAGAAGTACTTCTTCGATCAGGGCGGGAGGCAGTCCCCCCTCCGCAAGCCGGAGACCATGAACGGCCTGCACGGTTGCATCACGTGTACGTTTGTCAGCGCGCACAACCTCGTGCTGGTGTTCGCGGTAGACGCGCACCGGCTCTGCGAAAGGATGCACACCGCCGGGCGGCACAAGTGCACGCAGAAGTCCTGCGACGTCGGCGACGAGTACCCGCTGGCGCTGCTGGACACGGAGAAACTGTTCATCGGCCCGCTGCCGCCGGCAGAAGCAAAGAAACGCCTGCACCTCATGGAGAACAACCGGGTGGTCAAGGGCGCGCATTACTTTAGCCGCAAGGGCAGCGACGACTGCTCGCCCGAAGTGTTAGAGAAGCTCAGGGGCGCCCTGCAGGCGGACCCGCTGAGGGCGCTCCCGGCCACGCAAAAGATGTTTACGAAGCTGCGGGACTCGGTGGACAAGCGCCTGCGCGCTGGTGAACAGAAGCAGGCCGGCAGCCAGAAGAAGAAGCAGCAGCCGGACGAGGGTGAGCCGCGGGCGGCGCTGTACCCCCAAGCAGACTTCCGGGTCGGGGAGCTCTGCCAGCGCTACGCCTGCCTGGCGGGCCCCTCGCACGGCGGGCACGGCCTTTCGCCGCACTTCCGGTCAGTGCAGCTGCTACTGTTTGCGTCGTCGTGCTACACGCTGGAGGAGCCCTTCTCGGCGCTCCGGCGGCCGCTGGTGAACAGGCTGTCCCGGTGGCTGGAGGGCTGCGCCCTGGGGGTCTTGTTGTACCTAGAAGAGGACGAGGTGTGCAGTCTGCACGGGCTGGCCACGGAGGAGATCTGCTCGGCCAGCCCGTCGGCGTTGGCCATGCTAGAAGAACAGTGTACGGTCGCACACGGCGGCTGGGCGCCGGACCGCCGCCAGCACCCGTTGCTGAGGCTGCTGGATGTCGTGGCCGAGCACCCCCTGTGGGGCGACATGGACCGCCGAACGAGCGATCAGTGGGCGGGTGCCTGCGTCGAGCTGTACCGCCGCAGGCTCAAGCCGGTCCATGACCTGTTGCAGGAACAACCCGGACAAACGCAGATCGAGAGGGCCCTCACGTACTTACAGAACATCTGCGCCAGGGCGGGCCGGCCCGTGACTATAGCGCCGACGCAGAAGCTGAGCCAGGAGCTCCTGGGCCTCGTCGGTGAAAAGCTGCGGCTCGGCATGCCGGGGGCCGTGCACGCCGGGGGCGATTTCCTGTACGTGCCTGCGCCGGACTATGCGGCCCCACACTACGAAGGTTGCGCGTTTGAGGCGCCCAAGAACAGGCTGCACGGCCTGGCGGCGCACTGGAACTCGGCGTGCGTGGACGAGCTGGCGGGGCTGTCTACGCCGTCGTCCGCGCCCTTGCCCATGGCGTTCCTGAGCCTCAAGCGGGAATTCAGGGGGCAGGAGACCGCGCCCGGGCGCGCGCCCGGGGGGGAGAGGCCACGAGTGGCCTGTACGTAGAGGGAGACTGGGTGTGCCAGCTCCCGCCCCGCGCCGCGGCGGGCCCCGCCACGCCCTTCCAGGACGAGGACGAATTGTCCGAATCTTTGCTGTCCCCTAGCGCAGAGTCGGACCAGGTGCCGGTTGCTACTCTGATTCCCCCGCCGGGCTAGCCACCGTTGTTTTTTTCCGGTTGATTAAAAGAAATCTGGTGCTCACACTTGGAATAAAAACATGCCACTATAGCTTTCTTTTTTTTACTCGAATTTTTAATACGCGGCCTGCCTCTCTCTCTCTCTCTTCTCAAAGGAAGGGAGGACTGTAGTCATTCCAGGGGTCCAGCGTAAAAAGCTCGTCGCTAGGCCGGCTGGCACAGTCTTCGAAAGCGTTAGCTGTCTTCTTGGTAGTCTTTTTCCTAGCTACGAACCAGGCCAAGAGGCACAGGGCCAGTAACACGCACACGTCCAGAACCTCCAGGCCGCGCCGCCGCCGCCGCGCGGGCGCCTGTGCCGCCTGTTGTTGTAGCCATTGGCTGGCGTCGCGCGCCAGGGACACCCTGCGACGGGCGCTGGCGGCGGCGTTCGTCGCCAGCATCCGCCGCCGGCGGGGTAGTTGCAACGCAAGGTCTACGCGCAGCACTAGCCAGAGCGTAGAGTTCGGCCACTGCCAGCTGATGTTAACAAAGGGATCGTCCAAACAAAAGCGCGTGCAGGCAACGGACGGTTGCGTGTCGTTAACCCAGCCGGCCGCCGAGGCCAGCAGAACGGCGGGGTCGCCGGCATGCTCCTCCCAGACCTGCAGCCAGAACTGCGCGGGCGTGAGTTGATAAGCGCTCTCGGAACGTGCCAGCCAACAGGTACGCCCGAACAGGTTATTCGGGCCTAGCGCTAGGGTCTGGGGCAGCTGGGCCGGCGCACAGCCAGAAACATTGCCATCAGCAAGCGAGAGAGACAAGTTAGCCTCGTTCAGCCAGACCAGCGAGCACCAGTTCTGGGGTTGGAAGGCGAATTCCACGTTGGCCGTGCCGCTCTCGGTGCTGTTCTGGTTATCGTAACCCAGCAAATAGCGCAGGGTCGAGGCCCCGCCCGCACAGGCCAGGAGCCTGGCGCGGCTGGTCCAGCGCTGAGTGCAACTGGCGACGTCGGGCCGGCACAGCCCCGCGGTCGCTAGATCTCCCCTGCCCCAGAAGAGCCCGTCGCCCGGCGCTGGGTCCAGCGGCCAGGGCCAGAGAGAAGTGTGGAAGCCGGTGAGAAATTCTATCGTGCTCCAGATCTCGTTGCTAAGTATGCATGCATGCATGTATGTATGTATGCATGTATGTATGTATGTATGTATGTTATGTATGTATGTAATGTATGCATGTATGTGTGTATGTATGTATGTATGTATGTATGTACGTATGTACACGTATGTATGTATGTTAGGCATTTCCCATCGGGGAGATCCCCATCGCCAATCCTTCGGTATGTATGTATGTATGTATGTATGTATGTATGTATGTATGTATGTATGTACGTAGGTACATACGTACGCACGTCTGTATGTATGTATGTATGTATGTATGTATGTATATACGTACGTACGTACATATATATATATATGTATGTATGTATGTATGTATGTATGTATGTATGCATTGTTTCTGTGCATGTCTAGGGTCATTTCGCAGACATTCGTATGCTGTGTACCCGTTCTGTGTGTATGATTGCGTGTGTGTATGTGTGTATGATTGTGTGTATCGTCGTGTGTGTGTATGATTGCGTGTGTGTATGATTGTGTACATGATTGTGTGCGTGTATCATTCTGTGTGTATCGTCGTGTGTATCGTCGTGTGGCATGGTCGTGTGGTATAGTCGGGTGTCTGTTCTTGAGAAATGTTGTTTCTGTGCATGTCCAGGATCATTTTGCAGACATTCGTGTGCTGTGTGTCGTTCTTTGTGTGTACCGTTCTGTCGCGTGTGTGTCGTCGTTATGTGGACATGTGTGGAAGGCTTTCCGGCAGGCATTCTTTTTGTAGACGTGTGTGGAAGGCTGCCTGGACCTCCACGCCGGGAAACGCTACAACCTGGACGAACGCATTGCGACAGCTCTAGAGCTTTACTGCCACCACAGCCTCGACAGTGACAAAACCAAGATTGCCTGCAGGTTGTGGATTCAGGGCGTCGACCATGTATGCCAGCAATGTCGCCGCTGGAATGGTTCCGTGTTTCTGTACCTGGACCACGAAACCTTCTGCGTGCAGAGCCGCGCCGAAATCGAGGCCGTGCTGAAGCAAATGGTGTCGGTGCAAATGCTCAACTTGTTAGGAGATGTCTACATGAAGAATGCCGATTACGACAAGGGGCTCTTTACCTGGACGGACTTGCTCCAGAAAGGTGTGACGGGGCCTGTCACCCCTCACTGGGTCTACCGGGATGGCGAGAGATTCTGTTTACACTGCACAGAGTTGACGATGTACTGATCATCCTCATTAAAAATCCCGATTCTCTTTTTTTTGGCGGCCGAAAGTCTTTTCCGCAGGCCTTCTTGTTGTTGTTTGGGCTTAGCTGCTGTGTGCAAAGGTGGTGTGCCCAAACGCTTGCCTTCCTGTTTCTTTTCTTTGCTGTCTCCGCCGAGCCCGGCCTTGTCATGTTTTACCTCGTAGCCCATTTGTTGCTTGTTCTTTTTCGTTTAGCTAGCCCATGACAAGCGTTTTGCCAAAGAAGAAAAAGCCCAAGCTGGGACATACGGGCCCGTTCGTGGCGCATTTGAACGCACTGCCGGAGGAACTGCTGCGACATGTGTCCTCGTGGTCTCCGCCGTCCGCGGCCGTGCTGGGCACGACGTGTCGCAGCCTCAGCCAATGTCTTCTCCCGTTGGCGACCGAAGCGCAGGAAGACCAACTCAATTGCGTGCGCAAGTCGGTGGCCGACGCGATCGAAACGATGGCTCTCAAGGGAGGTTACACCAAATTTGGCCTCAGCGGCGCTACTCCGCACCTGAAGTACGAAGGCGGGGGCGACTTCGGTCTGCACGGCTGCCTGAACCTCCTCAACGCCGGCAAACGCTTCGGCTGTGCTGAACGCATTGAGACCGTTGTGCAATTTCACTGCCGCCACAGCCTCGCCAAGGGCAAAACCAGACTTCAGCTCTCGCTGCGCAGCGACGACGCTTGTGCTACCTGCGGGCAATGTTACTCACGTGACGTTACCAGGTGTCTACACCTGGAAGGCAAAAAATTCTACGTGCGGAGCCGCGCCGAAATCGATGGCTTGCTGAGGCAAATGGTCTCGGTGCAAATGCTCAACCTGTTGGGAGACGCCTACATGAAGATCGACAGGTAGGAGGGCCAACCCGTCGCCAGCTGCTGCCGCACCAGGTCCGGCTGAACCCTTGCGCAGTAGCGCACGAGGCGCGAGCAGGCCTCGCTGGCGTTAGCCGCTGCCGGCAGCAGCAGGTGGCACCAGCTGTTCGAGCCTGCAACCGCACAGCTCGCGCCCGTCTCGTTGGTCTGCCCCTGCGGCGCAGTGAGCGCGCACTGTACAGATGTCGCCCCGCACGTCCAAGTCACGTTCCGCTCGTACTGGGGTGGAGCAGCAGCGGCAGCGCAGGACGACGGTGGCTCGGTAGGCGCCGCGTAGTTGTCGACCGAGTCCACGAGGAAAACACAGCCCCCGACCTCCACGCGGTTGGCGGCTTTGCGTCAAGGCGTTGCGGCGGCCGGCAGCACTGCAGCTCGCTCGGCTGCAAGGTCAGCAGTTGTCGGCAGTCGCCGCCGGCGGCCGAGGCCACGCCGCAGCCTGCACACCGCGCGCCAGCCAGGCCAGCCGGTCCGTCAGGGACCAGCACAAGTACGACCCCGCACCGTCCAGCGTGCAGCGCAGGGCGTGGTAGGAGCACGACGTACCCAGCAGCGAATAGGTCTCGGTCGTACAGGCGTAAGGGCAGTTCTGTAACAGCACGGTCGGGGGCAGGGTCGGAGAATTGTCAGGCGGAAAACACTGCTGGCACAGCAGCTCGGCCACGCCCCCGGCCGTTTGCGCCAGCCAGGGGTAGTTGGCTACCAGCGCCGCGCCGTCGCTGCCGGCCCAGAACGCGTCGCGGCCCGAGGCGCGCTCCTGCAAGCAGCTAGCGAGGCTCAGCAGCCGATGACAAAGGGTGATTAGGCCCCGTAAGGAGTCGAGGCCCTGCCGGATCTGCGCTGACTTGCGGATAACACTGGCCTGTCCTTCTGGTGTGGCCAAACTTTCGGTAATAGCCAAGCAAAGCTTGCTGAGTTCTTCTGTCAGGCTCGGGCTCTCGGCCACGGGCGCTCCTTGCACATCGTTGGAGACCTCCGGGGCGTTCGCCTGGAAAGAGGGCTGCTGCTCGGGCGGGGGGGGGGCTCTGATGGCGCCTCTTTTTGCGGCGGCCCGTCTCTTTGAGTCTGGAATCGTGATCGGCCTCCGACATCGTGTCCTGAGCAAAAGAAACCAAAGACAGATGAAACAGAAGGAAAAAGAAAACGGCCGGACAAGATAGACACGCGGCTTTTCCCTCCCCGCACAACAGCGCTTTCTTTTTTCTTTCTTCTTGTGCTGCGCGCCTCAAAATCTCAGCCCGTGAAATTTATGTCCGCCGGTCTCGCTGCCTCCCTTCCCGTCTTTTTGTGCGAGTTCGGCTGCTGCCCCCCAAGGGGGGGGGAGTCTTTTTTTTTGGTTTGGGGGGGGGAGGGCGCTCGAGGGGGGGGGGGGAAGAAGGGAAGGTATTGGTTTTTTTAAAGAGAGAGAGAGAAAGAAAGTGGAGGGAGGGAGGCGGTTTTGGAAATGTAAAATCTATCTCCCCCCCAGCCAAGCCTCTTCCCGCCTTTTTCCCTGTCCGCCACATTTTTTGCCGCCTTTTCCCTGCCCCACCCCCCATCCACCCAAAAAAGGCCGGATGGAGACCGTGTGTGCGTGGCACTGGAGCCCGTCTCCGCAGCCAGGCCAAGAAACGTTCGCAGCACCCTTTTTTTGCTGTTGACCCCCCCGGGGGGGGGGCGGGCGCGGTAGGGGAAAAAGAAAAGTAGAGGGAAAAGAGATAGAAAGGGGGGGGGGGGAGCTTGGCGTGGCGGCCCGCAGCATAAGAAAAGGTCGCCCGTGCTTTCCTTAGCCAAAACTGCTACATTTCGGACATTTTTTTAATGACTAAAAAAACCTTTACTGCCTTTTCTCCTGAGAAGCTTCTATATATTTGGTGATTACTTGTTGCCAGGTTGCGGGCTCCGCTTGCATCTTCGAACAAATCCTCGAGGCAGTTAATATTCTGGCATCAGTTTCCTGTGCATGAGCGTTTGCGCAAACACTTTCCACTTCCGAAGCTTTTCTTCTTTGTCGACCATCTTACCATTTGAACTGTTAGACCGAAGATATTTCCATACTGGCTTCAGCTCCTCCTGAACAGTGTCGCCGCGATAGGTCTTCAGCAATTTCTGCTCCAGTTTTTCGATCTCTTGCACTTGATCCTCGTCGTACGGAGACATCATCGTAACATCAGGCAAGCTCTCCAGTTCTCTCTCCAGTTGACGCGCGGAGAGTCCGGGCTTGAGTGTTTCTACAAAGGCCTTCCACCCTGCATATCTTTTCTCTGGATCCACGTACCTCTTGGAGCTGGTGCCCTTAAGATAAATCCGTACTTTCTCCAGCCGGTCTCGGACGCTGTCTGCGCGGTAGGCCTTCAGCAACTTCTTCTCCAATTCGTCTATTGCTCCTTCCTGATCTTCCGAGTACTAGGGCGACGACCAAGTATTTTTATTCAAGCTCCCCAGTTCTGCCACTAGTCCGCATCCGAGAGCGCGGGTTTGAGTGTTTCTACAAAGGCCGCCCACCGTACATATCTTTCCGTTGGATTCACGTACCCCTGGGAGCTGGCGGCCTTAAGATAAGCCCGTACTTTCTCCAGCCGGGCTCGGACGCTGTCTGCGCGGTAGGACTTCAGCAACTTCTTCTCCAATTCGTCTATTGCTCCTTCCTGATCTTCCGAGTAGGGCGACGACATAGTAGTTTTATTCAAGCTCCCCAGTTCCTCCACCAGCCCCGCCTCCGAAAGATACCCTTTCGAAACGCAGTTGGGCTGCCTGCAAGGCTTTTGCATGACCTACGTAACATGTTTATATTGAAAGAGCAATTACCTTTTTCGGCAGAGTTTCTAAAAATGCTCTACTTTCATGTGTATGTATGTGGTGCCAGAGCTCTACACCCTTTCTGTATCATAGCGCAGCGAGAATGATGGTCACTGCTCGCTAGAAAGATAAGTTTTCAAGTTTATGTAGAATTTACAGCATTTATTTCTCTACTGAACAGACCGGGAGAGAGAGAGCGTTGCGGGAGAGGGTGGTTTTGGGTGGGGGCGGGGGGGATTTTTCATTCTCTCTCTCTCCTCCTCCTCCCCAGCCTGGCTACTTTGTTTTCGTTTTCTTTGCTCTCTTTTATTCTTTTGTTTCCACCTGACCCACTTTCTTTTCTGTGTAGTTGCTTGTGGGAAGGATACTTAATATCTCTACCCCAAGGATTTTTTGAAGGAGGGTGGGGGTGTTGGGAAGGAAAGCAATCTCTCTTCCCTGCCCCGCAAGCCTTCCCCCCCTCTCTGTTCACCTTTCTTTCGCAACATTTGTGCCCCCATCCACCCCAAAAAAGGCCGGATGGAGACCGTGTGTGCGTGGCACTGGAACCCGTCTCCGCAGCCGGGCAACCAGGCCTTCGGCACACACCTCCGGGCGGCGCTGGAGCGCAACGACTGGGCCGCGACGTCCCGCCGCAGCACAACCCCGCGCACAAATGCGGGCTCGTGCCGCACGCCCTTTCCTTTCCTTTTTTCTGCTCGTTGATTAGAGGACGATGGGGAGGAACGAGGAAGGGGAGATTTTGCAGGAGTCAGTCCCCGATCGCTTTTTTTTCGTTTTTCGGGCGCTTCCGGCCCTCTCCCTGTCTTATTTAAAATATTTATTGTTTCGTTTTGTGTTTGGCAAGTAAATAGAAAATCTGAGGAGCAAAGATTAAAAAATGGCAGGGACGCCCAGCAAGAAAGCGGACCAGAAAAAACACGGACCGAACGAGCTATGTACATATTGCCTCGACTGCCGGGCCGATAAGCGGCAGGAGCTTGCACTTTGCCGCGGCGGCGGGCACCACGGCTTGCAGAAGCGATTTGGGAAGCGAACCGTTGTCTGCCTCTACCCAACTGCACAGAGCCAACTAAAAGAAGGGGAAATAAGCTTGCTGTGCCAAAGCCTGCAGAACGCAGAGAACGGCTTCGAGGTAGTGGCCGTGGCCTGTCTGTGGCCGGTCGACGAGTCTAACATTGTTGAGCAGGCGGCCCACCGACTCTTTCACTACGCCGAGATGTATGTTAAGCAGTCTACGGATAGTGTGCTGGCCAAGTACCTCGTGCTTAGCACTATACTCTACAATCTGCAACGGGGCTGTCCGGACCATGGTGGTACGCTGTTTCTGCTGCCGCGGGCCGGAACAGGTATCAAGCAAGTTGCTGAGGCCAAGAGTTTGGTCCGAGAGCTTGACAACCTGCTCTGGGCTGGGCTAGAGAAAGACTCTTTAGTTTAAATCCGAGTGGAAAACTTGCGCCTGATGCGCAGGAAGTGTTCAACACACAGCAAAACCTGTGGCGCTATGGCCGCCACAGCCTGTATCCAGGATACGTGTCGAAATCTTCCCAGCGTGCTCTAAAGCAACAGACAGGTGAAGAGGTTATCATGTGGGCAAGTTATAATGCAAATGACGACAAGCCTCCCGATTCCGAATCCAAAGAGGACAGGCAGATATTTGGTTTGCTCACATTGCTGCCTATTCTGCCGGTACTGCCCTGTTTCACAGTGACGGAGGTTAGTGTCGAAACAGATTCCGCACACGGCTGGCAGGGCTTTCTAGACCAGTGCCTCGAGAGATACCCCAAGTTGACCAACATGGAGCTGCAAAGTCCCAAACCTTTGATTCAGCCAGAAAGACATTTGGAAATCTGCCGCGCTTTTCCTCGCGGTGTGCTAACAAACGTTACGCTGGATCTGCCAGGGTTGGAGAAATTGTCGTGGTCCTGGCCGCCAGGTGTGCTCACGCCATGCCTCACGATCAACGATACAACGTGTTTGTCCCAGATCACGCTGTGCCCCCCAGACAAGTGCCACCCCGAGACGGTGTGCACTATCCAACTAACAGAATTTGCTGATTGTCAACATTTTTACGCCAAGGGCAATGCAGATAAACCTGGCTCAACGATCATCATCACACCCGAACTAACAGGCGTCGAGCTTCCGAGCCTGGTTATTCGTGTTCTAGCCTCAGAAGTGATTTATAATCGATTTGATCACAAAATACACCAGGATAGGGTATTCAAGTTTAAGTCACTCTGTACACCCTCCATACGCATCGAAACTAGTTTAAGCCGCGACGAAGATATCAAGACACTCCAGGTTGTGGATATCGAGCTAGAGAACGTCAGCCGCAGTTGCCGTGGCAAAGCAACAACAATCGAGGCTCACGGTATGTACTTGAGAGACAACAGGTATGGCCTAACTCTCGACAGGCGTTGCTTAGTGATCAATGAATAGCTCTAGACATTACAGAATTTTAATAGCGGATTCGAAATCTCAAAGCAGAGATTCCTAGTATAGAGAGTGTGGGCAGGGAGTGGAGACAACACTCCTCCCCCAGAAAAACCCGTCGAACAATTAATACATTTCCTGGTGATACACGCAAGTCCAGACCATTTTCCCGAGCAAGATGTCTTGCCTACAACCGCATTCGAAATCAATCGTCCGTCCCGCTTGCAGGCTGAACTTCTGGTACTCTAGGTCTGGGAACAGGCGCTGGCTGTGCCAGCTTCGCTTCTCCATTCGGGGGGGGGGGCAGAAACCTGCAAGCACAAAGAAAAGAAAATCAGAACACAGTTGCGAGAGAGAAGAATTTTGGAGGAAACGGAGGCTGGCAGGCAAGCGCCGGAGATAAAATAGCTGTAGGGGGGGGGCCGACCTGCGAGAAATGTGGTTTCTTTTTTTGGCTCAGTGGTTCCGCTGGTGGGAAGAAACCGGGAGGAGGGGGGGGGCCGGCGGTCTTTTTTTCTTGTTCTTGGGGTGTGGGAAAAAAGGGGGGGGGGTAGACGAAGCCCCAACCGGAGCGCAAAGAAAAAAAAATTGGTAGTGAGGGGGGGGGGGCCGGCGGTCGGGTTCTTTTCGCGGCCCCCCCCCCCTCCCTCCCGGTTTCTATTCCCCCCCCCCCCTCCACACCCCAAAAAAAAGACGAGACCTTTTGTTAGCGAAAGGCGTTTCTTTCTTCTATGGGATAGCCGCACGTGCTGGCCAGCATCCACCCTGGTGTTTTCCACACGACGTCACAAACCACCGAAAAAAAGGGGAAATGGAGGGGGGCCGGACAGAAACGCGAAGCTGTAAGGAAATGGAGAGGTGATGGGGGGGGGGGGGGGCCGCCAGGCGGCGGGCTCTTGTTCGGGGGAAGTGTGACGGAAATGGAGAGAGAGAAAAGGGGGGCGAGCCAGCCGGTGCAGAAACAGAGGAGAAACAGAAAAAGAGCGCACAAGCCCTACCCCTCTCTTTGTCTTCTCTGTCGTTCGCTACCGCCGACCGCCCCGATAAAATGCAGACCAGAAGGAAAAGAAGGCTGGCCCAAACCTTAGCCTGGTCCCGCCAATGTCGCGGGCTCGACAACGATGGCGTGGACGATACGGCGGCCACCGAGCCCGTTGTCGTGAACAAGACCGCCGTGGAGCTGTACCAGACCCTGTTGGACACGGTGTCGAAGCTACAGTTGCTGCAGACCGGCCGCTTCGGCGACGGTTTGGCCGACGAATCAACTACGTTCCTCCTGGACCGACGACTCTCGGTCGGCGAGATTAACCTCTGGCTGTTAGGCACGCGCACCAAGTGGCAAGAATTGCCCCGCGCAATTTCGGAGGCCCGGCAGCAGCTGACTGCTACAAATGCCAAGCGCAGGCAAGACATAGAAGCCCTGGAGGCCGAGAGCGCGGCGCTGTGCCTGCGCATGGAACAGAGCTCAGAGCAAAAGGAGCTCAGCGACCAACTGTACTGCGTCCGCCAAATGATCGGCAAGCACAAGGCAGAGCTGCAAGAACAATCTTCACGTGAGACGCTGGAAGTAGAAGCGGACGTAGAACGCGAAAATTGTCTCATAGAGCTCTCCGTGGTGCGCCAGCCATCTTGGAGTTCGAGGGAAAGACGCGAGTCCCGGCCCGCTCCGATTGTCTGTACGTGTTTGGCGGCTCCGCCGCGACCATTCGCCGGGGCCTGGGGCACACGTTCTGCTACGACGCCGGGCAAAACCGCTGGACGCGACGCGGCGAGCTCCGCAAGCCCCGCACACATTTCGCCGGCACGGCCGTAGGCAAATGTCTGTACGCGATCGGGGGGGTCGACGGCGGGCGCGGCCTGAAAGACGTCGAGCGCCTAGACCTCTCGCAATCGGACGCGAAGTGGGAGCGACTGCCGCCGCTGCCGCAGCCCTGCTTCGGCGTGCTGGCCCTGGCGCTCGACACCCGCATCTTTCTGCTCGGCGGCTCGGGCGACACGCAGAATCTGGCACGCGTCGCGGTCTTGGACACGACTACGCTGGCTTGGTCCGAGCCTCCGTCTATGATCAGGGCCCGGCAGTTTGCAGGCGGCGGCGTGCTGGACGAGAGGTTATACGTCTTTGGGGGCAGGGGCAACACAAGCAGGGCCCTGGCCTATGCGGAACGCTGCAGCCCCGGGGGCCCGTGGTCCGAGGTGGCGCGCCTGCGGGTCGCGAGGTGGGGCTGCGGGTGTGCCGTGCTCAACCGCAAACTTTACGCCCTTGGCGGCCGGAACGCGCTGGATCAGGTGCTAGCTTCCGTCGAGCGCTATGACCCGGCCCTGAACGTCTGGAAGGAAGTCGCGCCGCTGCTTCAGGAGCGCGGGGGCTCGGCCGCGGCCGTGCTCGACAACGAACTGTATGTGCTGGGCGGCTACGATCGCAAAGGGAAAGCGCTCGCCTCTGTCGAGCGCTACGACGAGCGCCGGAATGCCTGGACTTTTGTCACCAATATGCCTGCGTTCTTAAGCGGGGCCGCCTGCGCGGTTGCGTTGGGCTGACATTCCTTGCTGGTCCGTTTTGCGCTTGGACGGAAATCGACCCTTTCTGTTCCCTCTGATTAAAAGAAAAATTAAAGCAGAGCCGGCGATGGCAGCTAGGGGAGGTCTGTTGGCACGGTACTTTGTGTTCTTTACTCTGTTGCAGCTCAAATATTTAAGCGTCGTAACGCTGCAACAGATTGAAGATCTCATCTTTGAACTCATTTCAATACGCGATCTTCGAAGCCCGGGCTCGGGAAAAAAAAGCTTTTATTAAATCAAAGAATCTTGTTTGTGTGGGTGTTGAAACTCTTGGATAGCTACGGGCCCGTCACGCACACGCGCCTGACACGGTTTCTTCTGTCCCGTCGGTGAATTTCAAGACAAACGTTGGAAATGTCGCAATTTTCCGGTGAAACTTCCGCTAGTGCAATTATCAACCCAGTGCTCTCGAAAAGACCGGTGCTAAAGAAAGACATTTACTAAAAAAAGACATGGCCACACCCCCTCCCGTTCCTTGAGCTATGGTCACCGTTTTTTCTCACTGGCACACTAGGCCTCCTCTTGCTGCCGCGGCTGTCCCAGAAATTTAGTCAGCTGGGGCTGAAGGTTTTTTTTCCAGTGCGGGTGTTGTGCGGACAGTGCCGCCTTTTTTGGGCAGGTTTTTTGCCACTGCGGCGTTGAGCCACAGTGGTCGCCTTCCTTGGTTTTTCTTGGCGCGGCACGAACCCTTCGTCTTGTCTGGCAACGCAGCCGTTCTGGCATCGCGAGAGGTACACGTGTGGTCGTGTGCTGAACCCGCAGTCAAAGCAGGCCTGGGCCACGCATGCTGGCTTGGGGCACAGGTAAAGCCGGCGCCTGCGGCATTGCCGACAAAGCCCCATGTCGTCCCGGCCCACGATGCTGGCGCCCGTACACGCCGCACACTGCACTTGCCTGGTTGCCGCCTTGCCCCACCAGTCGTCGATTGTTTCCCCGCAAGCCGCCGGCTCTGCACAGTCCTGCGCCAGTACTAGTTCGACCCTCTGCGCCTCTTCTTCGGCCAACGCGGTTCGGAGGCCTTCCTCTTCCTGAGCCAACCGTGCTTGGTGGCGTTCCCGCTCCGCCGCACAAACGGTACAGGTTTGCACCCGCCCCACGACTAGCGTCTGGTTGCACTGCGGGCAGTACCCTGTGTTCACCGCGAGCGCTTCCTGCACCGTGACGAGCCGTTCGGCGCCGACAGTTGGCCACGACGCCAGCGGGCCCCGCTCTGGTGCATCCTCAGCCATCCCAAGCTGCGAGACCGTTTGCAGATTTGTTTGCATCACCCACACACACCTTTTTTTGGGGGTGTGGCAAGGCGGACGCGGCCCCCCCCCCCCCACCCCACCCCACCTGCCCGTGACGTTCGGCGGCACGATGTCGTTTGCCAAGGCCCTTCCCCCTCCTCAAATGTCCTGAGGAATTTTCAAAGAAGGGGGGGCCGAGAGCGCGGTACGCAATGTCCGGCCCTTGAAAATTAGCGTAAGAAAATTTTTAGGGGAAGGCGGGCGGGCGGGGGTCCCCCCCAGCCCGCCGGTGTTTCCCGAAAAATTTTCTTGGACAATTGCCATTGCCGAAATGTCCTGGGTTTTTTTTGAAACTCTTGGAGGGCGACGCTTTTTCCTCACACGTTCGGCCCCTCGACCGTGGGCAGTTCTTCCGTCCTGTGGAGTCCCCCCGCGAGGTAGTTGGAGCCTACGACCACTGAGAGCGCGGCGGGCCAGCCCGGGCAGACCACACGGATGTGGGGGTCAATGTACGTGCGGAAAAGCCTATGGAAGGGCTGCTGCAAAACGCAAAGCACACCGTCCAGTGGTTTCTTTTCCTCGGGCGGTAAGGGCTCTGCCAAGTCAAAGATCTGTGTGAAGTGCTCGGCCCACTCCCCACGAGCAGCGGCCAAATGTGGCGCCCCGTCGTAGTTGGCGCGCACTACCAGGGAACGCACGACGTAAGAGAGCCCTGTTGCCCGCAGCGTGGGCGCTACTAGTAGACAGTCCGGCACCGAAGCTGTCACACAGCCTTTTTCTAGCTTGGCCCTGTCCCCCATGACATACGCGCGGTCCCCTCTTTCTCGTTTGCGGTGAGAATTCGCAGTTGCAGGGCCACTTCGTGACGCGAGGTTTGCTTTTCCACGGACTCTACCTGCGCCAGCAGGAACCGGTTATCACACCACAGCCACACCGGATCCAAGCGCCCGACTCCCAGCACAAACATCGCTAACGAACAATCGGAGCTTAGCTCCTCGTGCCTGCGCCTGACCTCTTGGTCGGCCAGGTCCTCGAAGAGTGGCTCGAGCGATTTTTGGACGGTGTCTCCATTCCTCCACAGCACCTCCAAGAAGCAGCCAAAGTCGCACAGACCCCTACGTGGGATGGACGAAAAGTTGCAGGGTGCGTACTGATAAGCGCTCAGGGTCCGCCCCAAGATATTGTTTCTGAAACGACATTGGCACTGCCAGGCTCGACCGCGCTCCTTAGGCCCCGTGCACCGTGAACTGATCCTCGACACGTTGAGCCCCACTACAAACATAAACAAGGCAACCATCTTGATCGTAGTCGTAGGCTCCCAGACGCGCATATCAAACCGCGCTCGGTCTGATCCGACGGCAAGCATAGCCCCTCGCACTGCCTCCACGTTGTAGGCCGCCTGCGCCTTAATGGCCGCTGTCATAGCGGCCTTGTTCAGAGAGACCAGCTTGGTCGAGATGAAATTAGGCGGAGGAGCCTTGGGCCATCTGCTCTTGGAACAGACCCTACTTTTTTTCTCGGGGCGGGAGGGGGCCGAGGAGGGCGTTTTAGCTTGCTCTTTCATCATGCTCGAGACCCTTGCCCTGAAATCTCTAGACAGGTGTCCGGACCCAATGACAAACAAGGGCCCGGGGTCTTCATTTTTTTCAGGCTCGTAGGAAGAAGCAACTTCCCAAGAGCTGGTCATGTCCACCGGGGGGGGGGGGGCTGCTTTTGTTTTGTTGGTCTTCGTGGATGCAAGAAAGTTTTGGAGTCTGTCGGCGCAGGAAAGGGGACTTGGAAAGAGAGCGCAAAATTGCTGCGCAAGTTTTTTTGGGGGAAGGGGGAGAGGGGGAACGAAAAATGTTCTCAAGAATTCTTTTGGGGAAACGGGGGTGGGCGGAAAAAGAAATTTCTTGGACCTTTTGCCTGTGTTTCCCCCCAAAAATTTCTTGGACTCCTTGGCCAAAAAATTTTCACTTCATAGGTTTTCCGGTGAATTTCGCGACAAACGTAAAGAATGCCGCAAATTGCGGCACGCACGTTTTTTGGGGGGGAGGGCGTTTCTCTGCTTTTTCATGCCGTCGGCTTCCCTCAGCATCCCTGGCAATACCATAAACAAAAATACTGCTTTTTAATAAAACAAACGTTTCCGCGGCAGCTGGGCCTGTCCTGTTAAAGCTTACGTCTCTTGTTGCCTTGCACCGAAGCCCAGCCCGCCGCTACTGTAGCGGGCTCGGGACGGTCCGGGGGTCCTCCCCTTTCTTTTTCCTGCGCCCCTTCGCCAGACGTCGCGGGTTGCTCCACACTCTCCTCCGGCAACGGTAGACTGTCCCCCCTCCCTGGCTCTGCTTCGCCGGGCCTTGAGACCCGGCAGAAATCCGGGTCCGCCAGCTCGTTGATGAAGCAGAATACGTTCAGAACGTCCAAGAACAGTCTGTCCTGGAGGGAACTGCTCGAGAAAGGGGTGGCGGGGGTTGTCACCCAACACTGGGTCTACCGGGATGGCCAGCGATTCTGTGCAGACTGCGAAATGTTGAAATAGACAGACAGCGCCAGACAATGGTGTACAGCTCATCATCATTAAAATCCAGTTTTTTTTTGTTTTTGCAACGGGAGGGGGGACGACGAACCGGGGGAGAGGAGGAGGATGAATACAATTCAATCAGAGGGAGAGGGGGACCCGCGGCTTCTGTTCGACGGCCCCCCTCCCCCAATTCTTTTTCTTTGGAAGGTCCCCGCCTCCCTATCACGCCCCCACACCAACGCAGTTGCATCTTAGGCAAAGACAAAACCTGATGAGCGAACGCCGGCGGGCGGGGGAAATTCAGGCATAATCTTTTCTCTCGCCAGCACATCAATTAACACTGAAAAAAAGCAATGGTAGCCAAAGAAGCCATCATCGCTCTGGGGGGGGCCGTTGAAACTAGGGAGAGAGGGAGGGGGGGGGGCCTGCTTATACATCTTAAAGAAAATTTCACTTTCCCGCCCGCCTTGGCTCAGCTTTTTTCTTTTTGCCAGACCATCGCGCAAAAAGCCAAAGCCGCTAAGAGAAAAAAACTGTTTTGTGGTCGGTGGTGGTGGCACCACCAACGGAAGTAGCCATTGTGCTAATTTCTACTGATTATTTTTTCTTCAAATCTTTTCTGTTGGTTTTGTAGTGTGTTTCAATCGTGTGCTTTTTTTTTTTTTCTAATTAAAAAAATAGTACCAAATATTTTTTACATTTAATTTTTAGAACTGCGATTCAAGGTACTTTATCTTCTTCATCAAAGCAGTCGTCCTCCTCATAGTCATCGCCCGGCGGCAGCTCGTGCAAGATCGACGCCGCACTAGCCAGCGGCTTGTTCTTAATCTTCTCGTACTCGTGCTCCCACGCGTAAAGTACCCGGCAACCCGTCGGCATTTTCTGTCGGATGAAGTACATACGGGCCATCGTTTCTCGGTACAATTGTCGATTCCGGCGCCCGCCCACGGCACTTGACCGGCCCTCGGCGTACTTTGAATGTCCGGGCGGGAAGCAGTGGTATGCATTGCCGTGGAACTCATACACGCAATTGGTGGCCGCGTCGTAGCCGTCCAGCAACAGCCTCGTGCCAGGGACTCGCGCCTCTGCTCCTTTTGGCATGGTGGCACCGTTCACAAAGTGTTTGTGCTGGATCTGGCAGCCCAGCGCCTGTTCTAGCCTGTCCCACAGCCTGCATGCTGCGATCGAGCAGCCTACGGCCGGCTTTGGAATCAACCCGCGCACGAACGCGTGCTCCGCACACAGGCGACGGGGGCGCCCTTGCTCGTCCGCAAAGTTGGCCTCTTTTGCTTTGGCGCCGGGCGGACAATCGAAGCACAGACTCCTTTTTTGGTAGGAACCCCTAGTTCGAGCGTGCTCTGCGCACAGTCGCCAGGGCTGGCCTTTCTCGTCAGGAAAGTTAGCTTGCTTGGCGCCAATGTCGGGGGGACAGTCGACGCATGGTCGCATTTTTTTATAGGAACCTCTTGCTCGCGCATGCTCGGTGCACAGCTGTTTGCGTTGGCTTTTCTCGTCGGGAAAGCTTGCTTCTTTTGCTTCAGCACCGGGCGGACAATCGACGCACGGGCTCTGTTTTTCGTAGGAACCCCTAACCCGAGCGTGCTCTGCGCACAGCTGGTGAGACTTGCCTTTCTCGTCAGGAAAGCTTGCATCCTTGGCGTCAATGCCGGGCGGGCAATCGACACACTGTCTATTTTTTTGGTAGGAGCCCCTTTGCCGCGCATGTTCTGCGCACAGCTGATTGAGTTTGCCTTCCTCGTCAGGAAAACTTGCTCGCTTAACACTAATGCCGGGCGGACAATCGACGCACGGGCTCTGTTTTTCGTAGGAACCCCTAACCCGAGCGTGCTCTGCGCACAGCCGCCGGGGCTGTCCTGTCTCGTCAGGGAAGTGAGCCTCCTTGGCGCCAATGTCGGGCGGACAGTCGATGCATGGACTACGCACCCGATGGCAGCCGCGTTCCTTTGCGTGCTTGGCACAGAGCTTGAAGTGTTGTCCGTTGTTTTCTGTCCAATGTTTCGCCTCTGGCGACGGTCTTGGCGTTCTGCCAGCAACTTGCACATGCGGGCTTCCATTGTGTCCAGCCGTGCGACTGTTTGCTAGCCCGGCTGAAAAGAGCACCACCGGCACTTACTCGCAATTGGTAGTCTCGCCCGCCCTGTTGATGAGTCAGAAGCTGTTCTGGTACTGTGGCTCTTGGCTGCTGCTGCCGTTGCGGCTTCTCTGTCTTTTCTTGTGGCTTAGCCTCCCTGGCAGTATCCCGCTTTGCTTTTTTGTTGGCTACTGAAGCGGAGCCGTGCCGTGCACAGAGCGTCGGCCACTCACGGTCTCTGGAAATTGTCGCCACTGTCGCGAGGTTTTCGTTCTCGTAGCAAATTTCGCAAGCCGGCCGATCCGCGGTTTCCTGTCCAGCTCTCCACTCCTTGAACACAAGCTTTTCACCGTCTACGACTTTAAAGGCCGCGCCGTACTGCTGCAGCATCCGGACGCCCGGCCTCTTTTCCACAAACACCTCCGCATTTGCCAGGCGCTCGAACCATAGCGAAATTGCGGACGACTTGGCGGCCGTTTTGCTGCTCTGGCTATTGTTTGGTCGCTGGCGCTTCTGGCTGCTGCTGTCACTTTCCTCTAGCCGGCGCTTCTTTTTTGGGCGGGCGGGGTCCTTGCGCGTGTGAGCGGTGCAAAGCCTGAAATGCAAGCGGCGTGAGTCTGCTACACAGACACGGCCGCGGCGCACAAAGCACAGCTCGCACGCGGGCTGCCATTCCTCACCTTCAGTGCGGCAGAACAGCCCGCCCTCGCGCACGCACAGACTCGCGTGGTCAACCTGCGCGACTGCTTCGCGACTGCCGTACTTGCTCACAAAGTGCCGCACGGCGCGGCTGTCCATAACGTGTTTTCCTTTTTTGGCGACAGTCTGTCGGTGGAAGAGAGAGAAAAAAAAGATAAGATCATAATTTCTTGAGCCCTGCCTTGATGCTCTTTTTTTTTGACGGAACGCGGCGGGCGGGAAGGGGAGATCGTTTGTGGCCCCTCCCCCCTTTTGCCTTGCCCATTCTCAAAAACAAGAAACGAGATGAGGGGGGGGCCAAGAATTAAAAACATTTGGTTTAAGGGGGGGGGCCAAAGGAATTTCGCGCAAATGTACCGAAACTTCCGGCCGCCACGTCTAAAACCGCAAAATACGGCGCTGCAAGTGCATTCTTTTTTTGACGAAGGACATTTTGGCAAACTAGCGAAAATGTTTCGTGAGCGAACTCGGGCGGGCGGGGAAAAAAACTTTTATCTACATTTTTCACCCGCCCGCCCGAGTTCGGCCAAAAATTTACTTTTTTTTAAGTGCGTGGGTGGCCGAAATGTTCTTGGCGTGACAATCTGGTGAATTTCGCGCCAAATCCCGCCGCAAACTGCGGCACCGCCAGTGCCAAATTGTGGTGGGCCGGACGCAATGTTACAAGGGAACGAGACAGACCTCTGGTTTTTGCTGCCAAGGCCGAAAGGGAAAGCAGAAAAACTTCTGGCAACCCCTCGGGAAAGGTGGGAAGGGGGGGGGGGGCCGGCCCTTCCGCGGCGGCCCCCCCCTTTGCCCGCACATCCCGGTTCGTCGCCCTCGTTTTTCCGAGACCCCAGCAGAAAATGAATCTCCCGGCTGCTCTAGAAACATCATTCTCTCTCGCTCTGTGTGTGTGTGTGTGCTGTTCTTTTTTTGTCTGCATTGGCGGCGGCGGGCTGAACCTTCTCTCATGGCTTGTTTTTTTTTGGGACAGCTTGGAAATGGGCCGCAAGAGAAGGCGACGGCGCGACCGAGCAGCGGCGGCGCGACAGCAACAGCAACAGCAACAGCAACAGCAGACGAAGACGAAGAAGAGGCGTGTCGTGATCGGGCGGCGCCCGCCCGAAGTTAATCAGGAAGAAGCGGCGGCAGAAGCAGCAGAACTGTTTGTTGCTGCTGTGCTGGCGCGACGGCTGCGACGAGTGGTGGCCCGCCACCGACGGCGGCGGCGGCCGTCGCTGCCGGCGCTGCGACGACGCGGTGTACTGCAGCCGCCAGTGCCGCGACGAGGCTAAGGACGAGCACCGCGGCTGTTGCGGGCAGGACGCGGAGCGATTACTGGCCAAGGTCTTTATGTCACGGGTCGCGCAGCCGCGGTTGGCGCGGCGGCTGCTGCGGCTAGTGCCCGCCGACGCGCAGGGCGGCGTCTTGTACGCGGCGTGCCGCCCCGGCCAGGACGGCGTGGCGTGCGCGTACTGGTCCGAGCGCGAGTTGGGGCTGCCGCAAAAGGACTACCTGCGCCACAAGCTGCGAGAAACGTCACGCACCGGCTGTGCGTTAGTAGAGGCCCTGGTCAGGCCCGTGGACCGCGCACAGGCGCTGCCCGGCGGCTGGTGGTGGTGGCAGAAAGAAATCTAGCTCTCGACGATCCCCACGCATGAGTAGACAACGAAAAAAGAAGAAGAAAGAAAAAGGATTCTTGGGTGTGTGTCCTTTTTGTTGAAACGGGAGCAGAACGGGGGGGGGGGGGGGAAAGGAGCAGATGGCGATCGCCGATTGCTCCGAAATCTGTGCCTCGGGGGAAAAAGGAAGGGGGGACAATTTGTTTTTTTCTTTTGTTGTGTAAAAAAAGAAGTATTAAAAGGGAACCGAGTTTTGCGCAAGCATGTCCAAGCGCCAGAAAGTGGCGCGTACCGATGACGAGTGCAGCCTGTTGGATTTGCCCGCCGACGTGTGGGAAGTGGTTTTTCCTTTGGTGTCCGGCAGCTCTGCCTGGCTGTGCGCGGTGTGGATAGCGGTGTGCACGAAGGCCCGCGATATGCCGCGCCCCGAGAGTTGGTCGAGCCTGAAGATCGGCGCGGGCAGCCCCCCGATCCCGGCCGCACGGTGGGCTGAATGGCGCGAAATCACTAGCGTGACCATTGACAAAAAGCTGCCGGCCGACAGGCTGCCGATCCTGGCACAGATCCACGAAGCCAAGACTTGCGTGCACGGCCTGTTGCTCCCTAACAACCTTACGGATCTCAAACTACGGGAGGCAGCGAAGGTCACTGGCTTGCAGAGGCTGGGATCCAAGGAGCCGGTCCTAGAAGAAGCCTCCGGCGACGGTCTAGCTAGCGCTGGCTCGGTGACTGCGGGGGCCTGGTGCGACCGTTGGCTGAACCTTGATCGCTGCACGGAAGTCAGCTCCGAAGCGCTACCCGCTTACCTGACGCAGGTCCGGCCGCGCACCCTGTTGCTGGCCGGACTCAACCCGTTCCTAAGTAGACCCCTGACCATCGTGCCGGCCGGCGGCTGCCTGCGGCAGCTCAGTCTTCGTAACTGCCGAACACTGACAGATCTCAGCTGGCTGGCGCCCCTAACCGAATTGCGGACCTTGGACCTAACCAACTGTTCCAGTATCACAGACGACGCGCTGGCCGTGGTGGCCGGCCTACTGATGTTAACGCGGCTCAAACTCTCTCGTTGTGAACTAATTACGGACGAAGGCTTAGACAACTTGTCGAATCTCACCAGCCTGATCTATCTAGATCACCTAAAAAGTCTGCGGGTCCTGGATCTGGGCTGGGCAAATATTCAGCGACCGTCTGCCACATACCAACAGCAAAGACTGCGGCTGCCCCCGTTGCCTGCTGCGGGAGACCCTCACCTTCCGTAACAACCACGCTATCACGCTGCTGGACCTGCTGAGGCAGTCGCTGCTGAGCGCGCTCGAGCTGTCCGCCCGTCGTGAAAACGGCATGTTTGTCTGTTACAACAAACCAGAAACCAAGGCCCTACCCGCTGACACCGAGGAGGCGAACGCCGCGGTCGCGCTGTTGTTCGCCATCCTGTACGACCGGGCCCTGGGCGCCCAACCCTCTGCTGGTGCGCATGTCAGCCAGGCCGACGTCCTGCGCACCGTGACGGGGTGGGGCTGGCGCACGTACTTCCAGACGTTTACGAACTCCGCGCAACAAGAGGCTGCGCCGAACTTCTCGGTCTGTTCGCCGCACTTTCAGTGCCTGTTCTACCCGCAGCACAAGAATCGTCAGGCGACAATCGATTCGTTGTCAAGGTTCCTCGGGGATACTGAGTATATTGACAGAGTTTGGCGCGAACGGTGGCTAGACGACCAGCACATCAGTGTACGGATGATGCTTACCTCTGGCCACGTGACGCCCCGGGCCCGGGCCGAGTACTTGTTGCAACATTATGAAACGCTAATCACCAAGGTGCTACAGCCACAGCTGCTGGCCTCCAGCAGGATGGCCGACACTCACGCCTGCACCGAGCGCAGCTTCGCAGATGCGGACGACGCGCTGGGGCTACTCGAGAGCAACCACGTCCAAAACAACCTGGCACAAGAGGCGCCAGGCTTTCCATACAAGCAGGAGGTCAGCGTGTGCGTACATTGCCAAGTGGCGTGCCTTGACGAGTAAACTCTTCGAAATTAAAAACAGTTTTTTTATTGATTGATTTTTTTTTACTGTTGTTCGTCTATGTCTGTGACTATGACCAAGCCGGGGCGCACAATTCTGAACCGTGTAATAGCTGCGCGGGTGATTCGCGTGCAAGAGAAAATACCTAGTTGTTGCAACCGCCTGAGACGACCTCGTAGGTGTTCAAAGACGCGATCATCCAGCTGTTCACAACTGTCTAACGTCAGCTTTTCGAGATGTTCTAGCTCACACAATTGAGCAAACCCGGCGGGAGTAGACGTTGACCATGTTTTCGCCGTACCTCAGATCTGCGGGCTTGGCGCCCTTTTTGGGCCAGAACAGCACGAGGTTGGGCCCCATGGAGCCCGAGAACGGCTTCCACACGTCGGCCAGCGCTGCTACCATCTGCTTGCCCGGGACGAATGCGTCGCTGTACAAAGTCGCCGCCTTGGCGTTGGGCAGCACCCTGCCGAATTGCACCCGCTGCTGTGGGTTTTGCGGCTGGCGCGCCTCCAGGTTGAAGCACGCGTTGCGGGGGCACGCGGGGTCTCCCACGAGCCCCGGAATGTACTTGCCATTGATAATTACTTTAGACAGCCACTTCGGCGTGCCGTGATTCTTGATCTCGTCGTTGGCTGCGGCCGCGCCCTGTTGTAGCAACGGGAACGCTCCCATGCCAAGCTTGAAACTTATGGCACTGTGCAGCTGCCGAATCGCCTCAAGTGCCGGGCGCGGCGCCGTTGGCGGAAAGCTCTTGGACTCGAGTTGGCGGATGACGGTCTTTGTTGCTAGTACCTTGACGTTCCCGCGGGCCCACAGCAGACGGCGTCTGCCCTTTGGCGAAGGGCAGCGTGGCGTCCTCCACGACAGACACGCGGAAGCACTGGCGCGCCAGGTCCTCGCACGTGCGTTTGACGCAAATGTCAGACGCCACCCCTCCGACATAGACGTCCGTAACCTGGCGCGCTCGCAGGATCTCCGTCAAGCTGTGGGAGCCGGTGCGGCCCGGGCGTCGGACCTCGGTTTCGTTGTCGTTCTCAAAGACGGCCGAGTTGGCGTCCACGTCTCGATTAAAGCCCTTGCGGAAATATGTCTGGGCCTCGGCCGCCACGCCGTCGGGTGGTACCACCAGCTCGCCGGACGGCGTGTCCGGTGGCGGCGCGAGGGCTGTTAGCTCTTTGGTAACCTGCTGCCCTGGCGTGCCGTCTATACAGTGGCTGTTGTACAGCTGCTGCGTGATGCTGGCGCCCTTGTAGTTGTACTGGATCCGGTCCCCGCTGATCCTTTGCGCTTTTAGCCCGGCGTGCGTAGTTTTGGAATCAAGAAAGGAGACGTGGTCGGCCGGGTGTGTGTCGAGCGTCCAGACCACGAGGCCGAACGGCACTTCCGACAACAGGCGCTTGACGTTGTCGAAGCAGCCCCTGACAACGTTACTGTTGTTGCGACCCTCGTCGACCAACGACAGTTTTCCACTGGGGTCGCAAAAGTCGGTTTGCATGTCGACGACCACGAGGCAACTCGTGTGCAAACAGTGGAACGAGGCCGAGCAGCTCTGGGCGTGGCTCGTCATGGAACGAAGAAGGAACGGGGGGCAGTTTCAAAAAGGTCGGCTTTTCTTTCGTTCTTAGCTCCCAAAGTAGGCACCCCCCCTTTTTTTTTCTCCCTCTCTTTGATCTATTGGGAAGCGGGGCTTTGCTGCATTTTTTTTTACTCGGGGGATGATGGAAAAGGGGGGCGGTGGGGGGGGCGGGTGCGACCACAGACAAGCTAGGTGAATTCATGGCGCAAATGGGGGGGGCGGGGGCAAAGAAGACAGAATAAAAAAAAAGGGAACAGACTGAACGTAAGGAACCGCGGGGAGGGGATAGAAGGACCTAGCGACACGAAACGCAAAGACGGGAACGGGAATGAGGTCTATTCTTTGTGTTCCTTGCCGCGGCGTACGGGACAATCTTGGTCGAACAGTGGGGGCTTCAGCGCTAGGATCAGCCTCAGTTGCGCGGGCGTCAGGAAGTGCACGGTCAGTTCGCTGTCCACGAGGCAGGCCCTCGGCAGCAATTGTGCGTCTTTCGAGGATTGCAGCCACAGGATGAACTCGAAGTTGAGCAGGCCCAGCAGGGCTTCCACGTTCGTGGTCAGGGGCACGGGACACACGCGGGCCGTGCGCAGTGCGATCCAGGGGTCGTTCTGGAAATAAAGCACCTTGCCCTTGCACAGCACGTGGTGCGTCTGATGGTGACTGCGCGGCTGTCGGTAGCTTTTCTTCGGGCCGTGCGGCGCGACAGTGGCCTCGGCCGACATCTTGTTGTTTCTGTCGCCTCCCTTTTTTCCTTGGCCGCCGATTCACACTACTACACACACCCCCCTCGCGCTCCTTCCCCCCCCCTCTCGTCTTGTTTTTTTCAAAAACATCCACCTTCCCCCCCCCCCCCCCCGCCGCCCTCTCCCCCCCCGCCGCCCTCCTCCCTCACCCTCTTTTCTTTTTGTGCCTACCTCCCTCCCCCCCCAGTTTTCCTGTCCCTCCGTCTTTGTTCTTCCTGCCGTTGCTCCCCGCCCCTTCCCACACACGCGGAAACACACACATCCACCCCCCCGGCCCTCCCCACTCTTTGGTTCCTTGGCGACCACAGCAAAAAAAAGTACAGATGAACGAGGCTTTCTGGCTCTGGGCGGTCAACCAGTTCCTGCAGGACAGCGAGGGTCTCGTCCGCTACGGAGAAACCCGCGACCCGGAGGCGCAAGTGCTGTCCGATCTCAAGAAGTTCCACGCGGTACTAGAGTGGAACATGATCGACGAGCACCGGCAGAGGCTGGCCGAGCTCGTGGCGGGCACGGGGTCGCACTCGCGCTCGGAGGCGTCCGGCGAGAGCGCGCGGGCCGGCCGGGTTGTGTGGGACCCCCCCCTGCCGCTCAAGGATCCAGGCGAAGGCACGCAAAGGCGCGGTGGGCAGCGCCGCAAATCAGCTGCGCCGCGCGTCGCCGACCGCGACAGACACTTTCTGTACGTGCCGCACCTGCGCGTCTGTGCGCCCCCGGCCTGGGCGGGCAAGAACCGTGCCGAACGGTATAAATACCAAGTCGTCTTTGTGCGCACGCCACCACCGACAGTACAATAAAACGGTTTCTGTACACCGGCGCTGGCCAACAGGTATTAAAACCAGTGGGGTGAGGAATTCTTCGCCCCCTTTTTTTTCTGAAACGAACAAGAAGACCCCCCTCAACTATGCCGGAATAGGCTCCACAAGTTTTAATGCAAATTTTTTTACTTTTCTCCGGCAGTGAAAAGGGACCGGACAATTAACAAAAAGGGGGAGAGGGAAAATATCAGAGTGCGAGAGAAGGCCTTGTCTTGTGTTTTTTTTACACGTCGTCGATGATGACGTTGGCGTAGTCGTCGGGCTCCTGCACCACGCCCCCCGACACAACCGCCACCGTCGTGGTGTCGCGTCTCTCGCCGGGCGCGTAGCCGCCCTCCTCCACCCCGCACAGTCCGACGCCTGCTCGGCCGGGTCGGTGGCCTGGTCAAAGGCGTTTTCCGCGTCCCAGAGGAACAGGAACTTGGGCACCCGTTTGAGGCACAGCGCGCCCTGCGACAGCGGGTCGAAACTCGCGCGGATCGAGAACCCCACGCTGGCCACGGCGCCGGGGCGCACACAACGGCTGGCCTGCTCGTCCGTCATGACGGGGTGGCCGGGCGCGCGCATGTCGCGGATGTACAGCTCGTTGAACTTGTAGCCGCCGCTGGCGTCCTGGGGTCCTGGCTTCTTCTTGGAGCCCCAGCTGCGCTGCCCGGCATTCACGAAAGTGTTTACGTTGGAGAACGAGTAGTTGGCCTGCGTCTGCAGCACCAGCGCCGGCGCTTCGTTGGGCTGCGAGTCCGCCTTCTTGAAGTAGCAGCCGCTCTTCACGTAGCGCGTCAGCCCCTTGCGCTCTTCGGGGGTCTTGGCCGAGAACTCTTCGCCCTTGCTCCGCAGGAGCACCTCGCGGAACTTGGTGCGCACGGCCTCCGGGTACGTGCCGTCGGCGTTCTTGCTGGCCCCCAGGTCCAGCGCGATGTCCTTGAGCTTGTTGCTCACGCACGGCATGACCTGGCACAGCAGCGCGGCCTTCTGCCCGTCCCCGAGCGCGTCCAGCACGCAGAAGACGGGCAGGAACTCGAGCAACAGGTCGAACACCACGGCGAGCGCGCCCACCTCGTACACTTGGCCACGCGAAGAAGCTACCTGCGCCGGCGGCGCCGCCTTGGACGCGCGGGCGCTCACCATGAAGCTGCGTTGCACGCGTTCTGGCTTCACGCTGTCGCCTAAAGGATCCGAGTTGTACCTGTGCGCAAAGTCTTCGGGGTCGCGGTAAGAGCCGTAGCAAAGACGCCCATAGGCGGCCTTCTCCGCTTCCGTCGCGTGGCTGGAAAAGAAGAGCTTGCAGCCCCCGCCGATCACGCCCGGGGGCGTCGCCAGCAGGTAGCCCTTCTTGAACAGCCTGCCGGACTGGGGGTCGGCGCGGAACTTGAGGGACACGATTTCCTTGTTCGCGTCCTTGTACGATGCCTCTTTCTTGAGCTGGTAGATTTCGCTCGGCGGGGGCAGGAAGCGCACGAGTTCGACCCAGCCGCGGCCCGTGGCGGGGGAATGAACTCGCACGAGCGTGTACTGCAGCAAGAAGCTGGTGTCCACGAACGATTGCCAGAAGCCGCTGTGCAGCGTTTTGTACGCCTTGTCGAGCCCCGCAAAGAGTTCGTCGGGCACCTCGCCGAGCGGGACCAGGCCCTCAAGATCGGTTGCAGGCTCCAGGCTGCGCCGCAGCAGCTCCGACACCCAGTTCTCCGGCGTCAGGTTGCCAAAGAAGCGGCCGCGGGGTTCGGCGGCGGCCTCCGTGCAGACGCGCTTCGATTCTACATCCCACTCCGAAGCCTCTTCCCCCTTGTCGTGGCGGGCCTTCTTGGCCTTGCCGCTCTGTTCTTTGGCTGCGCGTTTGCTCATGGAGGGGACGATTTCTGCACGCAGCCATCTGGCGCACGAATAAGAGTTGGCTTTCTCTTGCGCGCCCCCCCCCCCCCCAGCGAACATTTGTTTTCTCTCTCGTTTGTGGCCCCCCCCTCCCAGACAATTCCTTTTTCTCTCGTTTGTGGGCCCCCCCCTCTTCCTTCTTTCTATCCTCTCTCTCCCCCCCCCCGGGGGGGGAGGGGAGGTTTTCCCCAAATCTCCCGTTCGGGGCTTTTTTCTTTCTGTTCGCTCCTCTCTTCCCCCGCCGCTTTCCGGTGCCGCGTTTCGCGTAGGCACGCCTACGCGAAACGCCGCAACGGATTTGAGGCGGGGGGGGGAGAGGAACACACACACCTTGCCTTTTCTTGGGAGCGGTTTAAAAATTGTAGTTCTAAAAGAAAAAGGCAAGATGTGGCTGGCCATCGCCGTGGCCTTGACAGCAGCCGTTGCCCGGGCGGCCTGCGAGTTCCGGCAAGTCGAAGACAAAGCACTGAAAGCGCCGTTGCAAGAACCTCACTGCAGCGGGCTGCTGCGTTGCAGCGTACACCCGCACCCGCTGATCAAGGTGGAGGCGGACGGGAAGTGGGACCAAAAGTACATTATAGACAAGGATTGGAGCCGCCAAAGTAAGTACATCGAGTACCTGTACGTTGACGACCGTAACCAAAGCGTCGAGGCACCGCCGTTCACGATCCAATTGAGGTGCTTAAGCGTAGACGACAGAGTTCGCGGCGCCGAGATTGCTTATGAGACGGCTTTCAGTTTCGTCTTTGACGTCAAAAGCGCTAACGCAGGCTTTTTGGCTTGTGTGATATTGATGAGTTTCTTCTTGATAATTGCGGTTGTGATCGAATTGCTAGACCGACATGCCAGCAAAGGCAAGGGGACATGTTGTAATCAGAGGAATTGTCTCTTCGCGTCTCTGGTCGTGGCCTTTCTAATACCTACGATCGTCCTCGCGGCACTCGAGCATAAACGCCGGGTTAGCGCGATATTTACAGAAATCTGACCAGGCTTTTGGAACGACAGAGCCGAGACGGCTTAGTATTTTTAATCACTTTGTGATCGCATGAATTAAAAAAATACAAAGGCGCAACTGAGATATTCGAGGGCAGTTCACGGCCGCGCAAAAAGAAAATAGAGAGAGAGGGAGAGATAGAGGGAGGAAAACCTTTGGGCGGGGAAGAAGCCAAGAACAACAAGAACGGGGGGGGGGTGTGGGAGGCTCACTTTTTTTTGCTCCCCTGGATTAAATTTCTTGTTCTTCTTTTGGTGTATATTCTAAATAAACCCCCTTTGCCAACAACTAAAAAAACCCCAGCAAATGCGGGTAGTTATCTCCGTGGTCCTAGCAGCCATCGTACGGGCGGTCCCCACGCCTGCTGTGCTTTTTCTTTTGTGTTTCAGCCAAACTCCAAAAACAAGACTATATGCAGGCGGGCTACGAGGATTGTGCGGCGGTTGTGCGGAGCGGGCTGCCCGCGCCTGAATTTACAAACAACGGACTGCAACGCCTGCTGGACAGCGAAGCGCTGTCCGGGCTGTGGATGGCGCTGATCGGCACACTAGCGCGCCAGGGCCGGTGCGAGCTCCTCGCCACCGTGCTCAGAAGTTTACGCCACGACGCCGCGCGCGCGTCCCGCACGCTGTTGGCCGGTCTGCCGTAATCGGCGTGCTTGCGCGGCATTGGCACGGCCGTGCTGTACCAGGAACTGCTGTCGCTGTTCTACCAGCTCTCCGCGGAGAACGCCCCCGGCGAAACGCTGGACACGTTGTGGAGGGCCCTGCAGAAGCTGCCCCGCGGCAACGACGACGAGCAGTACCGGCTGGCTAAGATCGTGCTGTCGAAGCTGCTGGACGACGATTGCGAGAACCTGGAAACGGCGTCGTCGCTGCTGGTCGAGGCGCTGGCCCTGCCCGTGCCGCCCATGCTGTACGCTGCTACGTGGGCGACGTTTTTAGAAGCGGCCGCGGTGCTGTGGCAGAGGCTCCGCCAGCGCTACACGGCGCCCAAGCCGCTGAGGTCGGTGCTGGCGGGGCTTAAGACAGTAGCGGACGGCCGGCGCGAGAAGGCGTCGGAGCTGTTCCCACGGGAAGTGCTTCTGATGGCCCTGCTGCGAGTGCTGCGGGTCGGCGTTGCTTCGGCGCCGAGCTTTGGTGACACGTGCTGGTTCGTGGTGTTGCTGCGCACGGCCCTGCTGCAGCTAGAGCGGGGCCGGGTGCTGTCGGTCCTGGCCAAGGCGGGCGAGCTGCTGCAGACGTCCGAGCCCGTGTGGCTGGCGGCGGCCGTGGCGGGCCAGTCGCCGGTGCTGCTGCAACTCTTCTTGCAGCAGACACCGCCCGGGCCGCGCCTCCTACAACAGCTGCTGGAGCTGGCCCTGTGCAACGTCTTCCGTGACCAGCCCTCCCAGTTCTCGGTCGTGCTGTCTTCCGTGCTGCCCCTGCTGTGCATAGCCGCGCTGCTCGGCGAGGGGGCGGTGGGCGCCAACTGGCTCGAGGGCTGGACCCCCGGGCTGGAGGTGGCGTGGGGTGTGTGGTGCAAGGTCAAGGATCGCCTGGCGACGACCGGGCACACGACGCCCTCCAGGACAGTGGCGTTCCTGCAGACGAGCGAACGACTCGGAACGGGCGAGGAGCGATAGAGAGCAGGAGGAAGAAGAAGAAGAAGGAGGAGGGCGGGACCGCTGCGCCGGCTGCGTGCGGCTGGGTGACAAGCACCAAGAGCTGTCTAACGTGCGGGCCGAGCTGGCCAAAGAAGAGGCCACCGCGCACGAATTGTCGGGCGACCTGGCCCGTAAGCAGCAGCAACTACAGGCGTTGGAGCAGAAGCTGCGCCAATCGCGCCGCTGCCTGCGCCGGCTGCGCACCAAGGAAAAGTCGTTGCAGCTGAACGACGGGAAAGGCTCCGCCGCGGCCATCCGGCTGCTGCGGACCATTGACCCGCTGCGGTGGGCCGACGGCGAGGACGTCAGCGCCGTGGCGTTGGCGCTGGCGGCCGCGGACGAGCTGCGACAGAAGCTGGCAAGCGAGCACGAGCGTTTGCGGCGGGTATGTTGCGTCGTGTGCCTGGAGGATCTCGACTCTGGCGAACGGCGGCTGGCGGTGTTGCTCCCGTGCGGCCACGCGCAGTTCTGCGCGGGTTGTGCGGCACAGCTCACGGCGTGCCCCCTGTGCCGCCGGGCCATCGAAAGATACGTAGAACCTGTCTAGGACTTTTCGAAACAAGACTAGTCCGTAGCAATTTCTTTTTTTTAATCAGAAAAACTTTTTGTTAAAAAAATTGTTCGTCCGTTAAAAAAAAATCAAGCTGACCGAATTGTTAGCGTTGTCCACGCGAACGGTGTCCTCGCGTTCCCGCTAAATAGAGCGCAGTATCCAGATCCTAAACATGTCACCAGAAAAAAAACGAGGCGCTCACTCACTCTTACGGTCTTTTCTTTTTTTGTTGCCAATCAAAAAGAAAAAAAAGTGTGTGTACCGGATCGTGCAACGGCGATTGAGACGGCTGTGATTGGGGCGGGGCACCTGAACCTCCCCCCGCGTTACTGCTCGGGACGACAGCGACCCCAGCGTCTGCGTGATGTTGCTGGTACAACCTTTTGGCGTCTTGTTGCGCCTCCAGGTCAGTCAGAAAAGACACGAGTGATTGGCGTGCTAAATTCTGTAGCTTTTTCTGATCTTCGGCCTGCAGGCACTTCCCGTCGAAACCCCGCGCCCAAGCATGCCAGAGTGTTAATTGATCGTGCGAAATGTCGCAGCGACGTTTCTTTTGTTTGGGGGGCTGGCTGCTCCGCGCAGGAGTCTGGCGGGGCCTCCGGGGCCGCGCTTCACTGCGCGTAAAGGACCCTCCTCGGAAGGATTGGTACGACGTTCGGATTATGCAGGCACTGTCTCTCACTCCCGCATGTTCATCCTAGCAGAAGAGACAGACAGACAGCACACGACACCCTTTTAGTAACAAAAAAAAAGAAGGCAGGTTTTGTACCTTTCTAAAGTCCTCTAGCGATCTTTTGCCCTTGGAGAAGAAATCGCACAGTACTTGCCAATGATCGCCAAACACTTCTCCCAAGTCTTGTGCGTGCGATTTCCTACCGCTGAAAAGATTTTGCTGCACCCATTTGTAGAGGTCTTTTTCTTCGTCCATACCTAAATGGTTAGACAGGTTTACTCGCAAGAGACACGGCCGGAACTTTTACGTGCCAACCACGTTTTTTTTCTTTTTTGAATTTAGAGGTGTATTTCTTTTGGGGTCATGTTGTACTTTATGTTTCTATATTAAGGCTCCTCCTGAAGAAGGCAGAGCCAAAAAAGTGGGGGTGGTTGGTGTGGGGAAAGAACAGCAAGAAAAAGGGAGAGAGGGAGGCGGGGGGTGGAGAAGGTCTGCACAAAATGAAAAAAAAACCCTGGGATGTTTTCGCTTGTCTTGTTGTTTTCTTTTCTTTGTTTTGTTGTCTGCACAGAACTGGAGTCACGCCACAAAATCATGTACCGACTCGGATCACACACACACAAAGTCACGCAAATCACGATTGCGTGTATGTGTGTGATTTCGTGTGTGTGTGTATCGTCGTGTGACTGTGTGTGATTTTGTGTGTCATGTTGTGTGATTTTGTGTGTGATTGTGTGTGATTTTGTGTGTGATTGCGAGTGATTTTGTGTGTGTGTGTGTCATTGTTGTGTGATTTTGTGTGATCCTCTGTGTGATTGTGTGCGTGATTTTGTGTGATTTTGTGTGACTTTGTGTGACTTTGTGTGATTTTGTGATTGTGTGATTTTGTGTGTGTGTGATTTTGTGTGTGACTTTGTGTGTGACTTTGTGTGACTTTGTGTGTGTGTGCATGCGTCCGTGATATGTTTTGCCCGTATCGAGCTCCAAGGATTTTATGCTGGTAGTCGGTGCCACGGAAGTGCACCCCGCGCAAAATGATACAGTTAGGGGGGGGGGCCTGTAAAAAAACCAAAGCTGTCCATCTTTCGTGTTGGACATTTTCGGTATAAAATCAGTTTTGCTATTGGCAAATAAGTGTGTACAGTACTGTCGTGCATCATCAAGCGTGAGTGTGTGTGTGTGTGTGTGGACGTCTGTGCGGATTCTGGTGCTTTTGTGTGAAGTCAGTCTGTGTGCATGTTCTTGTTGGAAGGTATGAGTAAGAGAAAACGCACCGACAGGCCAGAGGCGGCCGTACTCGCCAAGAAGATCCTGTTAGTCAAGCGCGGGAAGGAAGCTGTCAACGAGGCCTGGTGTCGGCAGGGGCAAGAGTTCCGTGTGCACTACAAGGAAGTAGCCGGCTCCGAGGAAAAGCGCCTGAAACTTTGCGATGAGGTTGCGGCGTGCAGCGAAGACAAGCTTCGCGAACAAAATCACCTGCTTCTGAAAGCACTGTTGGGTGCAAGCAGAATTGCAGAGTCTCACGAGGCAGCCATGGAGTCAATCCTAGAGACCGGCTGCGAGACTTGCTGCTACTGCCCCTGCGAAAACTGCGGAGAACTGAACAACGCCGAAGATCAGGACGAATGTGCCTGCGGTTTCTGCCAAGAGTAAAAAGTCTCGGACGTGTTTCTTTAATTAAAACCCAAGACATACTGCAGCCTGAAAAATGAACAAGTGTGTGCCAGTGCTTTAATTTGCTCCGGTGTAAGCCGAGATGCTTGTTTTTATCTGCAATGAAAGTCGCAACCAGCTTTGAAAGCCTCGATTGCCTGACGTCTGATAATTAGTTTGTGTAGACAGTGCTCCAACGCGTCGTCAGTAAGGCCGGGACAATTAGTAAAGCACAAGGTCTCGCAGCGTAGAACTCAGACTTGAACTCGTCGATCGCACAACCCGCCAGATTCAGCAGTTTGGCCGCCGGAGAGGTGTTGGCAGAAGTGATGCGGTGAGATCTAGCCCTCGCAGCCGTGCCAGCTGCGCTACGTCAGTGAGCCCAGCACTTGTTATAAGTCCTGGTCGGTGACTCTGTCAATCAGGATAGTCTGTACGGTAGTCTTATTCTCCCGGATAAGTTGCAGGGTCGGGGGCAGCCCCCCGTTGCCGCGAATGGTCATCTCTTTCCATTCTTGCCAACGGGCCGCGGGGATCCCTGTGCGCCGTCCGCACGTTATTCGTAGCGCGGGGGGGGCAACCCGTTAATTTTCGCGTCCTTTGCAAACCCCCCCCCCCCCCCTCCCCAACCAGACCGCGAACAGCCACGACGGGATTATCCGCGACCAGGGCACAGACCAGACGTCGGCTGGCAGGAGAGGGGTTGCACCGTGCGGAAGTTCGAACCTCATGCGCTTGGGCATCGCTTTGGTTCTGCCTCCCCACCCCCCTTTTGTGGTTGCTTGGCTTTTTTGGTTTTTTTAATGAATGATTTTAGGACGTGGCCATTCCCTTTGTCACCTGACCACCAACATCTTTTTTTGGTGGTCGAGGGCAGCGAAAGGACATTCCTTTTTTACACGGCTCGCTCACGTTTCAATCGCTGAGAATGCTGGCATTTCTTCTTTTGTTGTACTTGTGTGCCCAGACCACCAACTTCGGGAGCGAGGAACGTGCGGGGGGAGGAGGACTGTCTACGAAAATGCCGCCTGAAAGCTTGCAAGGGATTCTTTTTTGCAAGAGTTGCAAGTCCCTGTTATTCTGCAGGTCGAGCGGCGTCCCGCTGAGGCTCAGGCTCGACAGCGCGGGGCTGTCCGTGAGTAGCGCGCACAAGTTCGAGACGCCCGCCACGTTCTCTAGCGCCAGCTCGCGCAGGCGCGGAGTCGGGCCCATGGCCCGCAGGTCGAGCTCAGTTGTACAGTCGGTGATGGTTAACCTCTGCAGCCTGGGCGCGCTGCCGAAACGCAGCCCGTGCAAACACAGGCAGCCGGACAGCACGACGTCCTGGGCCACGGCCGCAATGTGGTCCAGCTCCTCCAAGAACAACGCCTTGGTGAAGGTCAACGCGCGCAACCGTGGCCAGCGGCTGAAGAAGCGTGAGGAGCGCAGCGCCGCGTTGCAGAGTGTCAACCGTTCGACCCGCAGCCCGGCGCTCATGTCTGCGCACGAGCCGTCCAGCATGCCAAAGGTATCGTGCCAGGCCAGGCTCCGCAGCTCGGGCAGACTCGCCAGGCAGGCCAGCAGTTCCGCCACTTCCTGTGCCCTGACGGCACAGTAGTACTACTGGAGGCACAATTTCTGCAAATGTCGCAGGCGCCGCAGCACGGGCACGGCTGTTCGGCACACGGCACGCGCCGAAGAAAACCGCAAGGTCGTGAGCTCCGTGAGCTCCGCCAGCCCCTCGGGGCAGCGATGACTCTTGTAGTCGGGCAGTGACAACACGCGCAACCGCGGCAGCAGCCGCAGCAGCGCGTCGAGGTCGTCACGCTGCTGGTACGAGCCCGACAGATCGAGCGCTGTTAGCGCCGGGAGTTGCGCGAGCCAGCCCAGCGGGGCAGCCAGCCACACCTCAAGAAGCGAGCCTGGCGCAGCCGGACCAGCGCGGCTAGCGGCGAGAGTACAGTCGCGGAAAGGCCCCGGCAGTACTCGAACGACAGCTGCTCCAACGTTGTGAGGCCGGCCAGGGCCCGAACGTCGTCGGCGTCTTTTCTCCAGGACACGAGCCGCAGCGAGCGAACGCCGGGCAAGCAGCTGGCGCACTCTGCCAGAGTCCCCGAACCCTCGAACGCCGCGGTATCTACTGTTGCCTCGGTAATCGAAGAGCCGCGCGCTCGCAGCGCGAGCAACGCCGCTTTGGGCGGAAGGCAGGACAGCAGCAGCTCCGTGGGCCGCCAGCGGTCGGAGCCCCAGAGCCCGCCGCGGCACACTCGTGACAAACGCAGCAGATCCAGGTGCGGCAGAAAGCTAAGGAGCAGCCGGACCACATCTGTCGACAGTCTGGGCGGAAGCGCTCTTTTCTGGCGCTTTCTACCTCGGTGCGGGCCGTTCATCGACAGCCTTTGCTTTGGGGCTGGGGGAAAAAAAAGCAAAAGCCAAAAGGGAAAAAAGAAAGACAAAGGGCGCGCGGTGGAGGATTTGGGGGGGAAAAGCCGGCTAGAGAGGGCCCCGGGCCGGTTGGGTGGTGGGACCGGCCGGGCCCCCCCCCAACCGGGCCCGCGCCTGCTCCCCCCCCCCTCTTTTTTTTTCTTCTCGCTGCGTGAAAAAAAGAAGTTGGCCGGGCTTTTTTCATTTTGTTATTTTAGAGTCTCTTCCGGTAGTCTACACGAAAAAAAAGAAATTTAAGAGCATTGTTTACGATTTTTTTGGTCAGGAGGTTGTGATGAGTGACAAGAGCTCAACAGACGGCCCCCCTGCCGCCAAGAGGCGCCGTACCTCAGAGACCCTAAAGTAACACTTCTCTTCCTTCCCATTCTCTCGTGTCCCCTGCTTATTTTCTGTTCTTGTTTTTTTGGGTTTTTTTTGGGGGGGGGGGCTGGCCCGGTTCTGCCACAAGCGAAGAAGACATTGCAGCGCCCGGCGAAACCCCGCAGGTTTAGTTTTTTTGCCCATTCTTTTTTTGGTGGTTGATGTTTGGCTGACGCTTTTACTTAGGTGTGGCTAGAGAGGCTGCCGGCTGATATCTGGCCCTGCGTGCTCAGCCTCGGGAAGCTTGCAGACGCTCTGTGCGTGGCCTCTGCCTCTAAATGTTTGCGCAGGTTGTTTCTTACCGCCAGCGTCCGTACCAAATGGCGTGTGCGGTCGGTCACGAACAGGGTGTCGCCCGCCGCGGCCACGCCACTGACGGCACAGGCGCCGGGGGGGACACTTGCGAGGGAGCCCTGTGGCCGCAGCCCGCCCTTGAACACACGACCAGGCCGCGCGTACCCGAGTCGGTCACGTAGAAGCGGCCGTGGCAAGAGGCCAACGCCACGGGCCGCAGACCGCTACAGCCCAGGACGCGCGGCACGCCGGCCCCGTCGTGGACAGTCTTCGTCAGGCTGAAGCTCCAGAGATTGCCGCCCCCCTCTTCTATGGCGTACAGCAGGCTACTGCTGACGCACAGCGCCGCGGCGCGGCGCCTCGTGGCGCCGCGGCCGGGCTGGGGCAGCACGTAGGTCGCACAAAGCGGCGCGACCCCTGACGGCATGATTTCGACCAGGGTCGTGCGCAGCGAGCTGTGGAGCACAAAGACCGCCGTCTCCACGGCGGCGTGCCTGGTGGCCCCCAAGAATGCCGGGGCCGCGGTGCACGCGGTATTCAACCACTGCCAGTACTGGCTGCCCCTGCCAGACCAGAGCTCCCTGGTTGCAGCGGCCGAGCTGCCGAACGACCGTTATTTGCTTCTGGTGTCCGACCACCACGACAAATTCTCGGTCCAGAACGTGTCGACAGCCGACTACAATTCCTGGACCGGCGGCTGGGCGCAGTGGTACAGGCAACGTTTGCTCTTCGACCTGAGCTGCTGGGTGGAAGGTGCCGACTCGGCCAGCATCCAGGCAGACACGCGCCAGATTGCCGAGGCAATCGACAGTCAGCAAAAGGCCGCCCTGTCGAGCTTGGGTCGCACGGCGTTTGCGCGGTGGTCTCTGGGCCAGGCATAACGCAGAAGAAATAACCCGGAAATAACGGCCCAAAGAAAACACCCGTCCGTTTCTTGTTAAATTTTTTTTTAAAGTTTTTGTTTTCTTTCACCATTTTTTTTGTTGCTAAAAAACGGCGAGCGCCGGCGAGAGGTTTGTAGTCTCGGCGTTCCAAATTTGTTTTTTTTACTGAATGTAGACACGGCCCATTTGTCCGAACTGAGCGGAGCGCACGCTGAGGCCCACGAACTGCTCGTTGAGTTCGGTTGTCATGGCCAGCTCCAGCCTCCGGTCGACTAGGTTCAAGATGAGCTGCTGCAGCTGGGTCGCACTTCTGCCTTGCAGCTCTGCTTCTTCGTACATTTTGGGGAAATCACGTTTTTGCGAGGCCGTCAGCAAACTGCGCGCCTCGATCAAGAACCGAGTGCGCGAGTCCTGCCCTTCGAGTGCAGCAGGACAAGCAAAAAAAGGAAACGGCTCTTTTAGATCTCAAGGGCGGGGAAAAAAAAGCAAAAGGAGGTTTTAAAGAAAGAAAAAAAGCGCAGAGATTTCAGGCTTTTTTTCTTGGCCCCTCCCCTTCCCTCCTCCCGCCGCGCTTGCACTTTTGTGAGAGCCCGGTAACTTCTCTTCCTTTTATTCCTTTCCTTTCTGGTTCTGGTTGCCTTTTGATGGACGGAAGCAGAGTCAAGTACGGGGTGCTGAACCCCGAAGAAGAAGAATATGGCGCAGTGGCTATCAGTGCCTTGGCACAGACGAGGGCCGACAGCATGAAGCGCGACCGGCCCGCTGGGTACCAGGGCGAGCCAGTCATCCAACTGCGCCCGTGCGACCTGTTGGTGGCCAAGAACGCGGCCATCTTGCGGTCGAGAACTAGCTTCATCAACGTGACGAATTATGTCACCAACTGGCCAATCTATGAGCCAGAGAAAAAAGGCAAGGGCAAACCGAAAGGTACGAAAAAGGACGACGAAGCCACGGAGCTCACCGAGTGGACCTTTCTGGGCATCTGCGGCGAGGACAGCGAGCCCGGCGGGCGGCCGTCCAAGCCCCTGCGGGTGCAGGTGCAGGGTGTGTCGGACGTGTTCCTGCCGCGCTACGGCAAGGGGCAACAGTGGGCGCACAACGACATGCTCTTGTTCACTAGGCTGCCTACCCAGCAGGAACATTGCGAAAAGATCGACATACCTCCCCCCCCTTGCCCTCGCGCCTCCCGGGCCTCGCGCCCCTTTCCGCTCGTACCTAACCCCCCCTTTCCACACTTTTCCAATCCCCGCCCGCGGTCCCTCCCGAGTACTAGACGAAGCAAGGTTGGTTCAGAAGAAAAAAACGAAGCCCTCCCCGCCCCTCCCCCCCCCCCATTCCTTTACGCTCCCTTCTTTGTGCGTGCTTGGCTTTTTTTTCTTGGTTTTTTTTTTCAAAAACAATTCTTCTCCTTGGCAAACCTCCAAGGCAGCAGTTCCTCCCCCTCCCCCGCCAAAAAAAAGGCAGCGGCACAAGAAGGGTATGCAAAGAAGGGTCGCGACCGGCAAATACCTCAAAGTAGTCATGCTGGGATCTTCGAGCGCAGGCAAGTCCTCCCTCTTGCAGAAGCTTGCGGATAACAGGCCCCCCAGCGAATGCCACACCCCCGCCACGGTTGGTCTGGATTTCAAGATCTTGCCCGCCATAGAGCTCGATAACCAACTGCACCGGATTTGGGTCTGGGATACGGCCGGGCAGGAGCGTTTTGACTCCATGATTTCGAATTACATGCGCGGCGCGCACATGGCCCTGGTGTGCTGCAGCTTAGAAAAAGAAAATTTCCACCAGGAGGTACTGAAGTTTAACACTTCTTCGAAAGACAAGAACGAGGACATCCTGTTCGTACTGGTCGGCTGCCAGCGCGATCGGGGGTACGACGGCGCAGAGGACGAACTGCACGGCAACAGTGACTTGAGGCAGCAGTTCGGGGGGCGGATCCTGCATACTAGCGCAGAAACAGACTCGCAAGAAGAATTGTTGGCTAAGATCCGGCCGTTCTTGGTGCAGGCGGCCGAGATCAGCCACAGGAGAGCAGAGAAAGAAACGGTCAGCGTCGTCGACACCAGCAACAGCGCGAAGGCGGGCTGCTGCTAGTACCTGCGCTGGCAGCGCCGGCCCCCCACAAAATCATTAAAAAAAAACGGTCTTTCTGTAAACGTGAGTTCAAGCAAACCCGGAACAAAAAAGAGAGGTGATCATTCTTTTTTTAAAAAAATTTGTACGCTCGCGCGTCGTCACGTTTCGGCGCTCGTGTGGCCTTGCTTGTACCAAACAGCAAACCCTTTTGCTAGCTGCACCGACACTGCCCCGTCCTGTGGTTCCTGCGTAAAGCAGCTGCTGAGCCAGACCGCATACCAGGGAGAGCGGCTTCTCTTGTCGCCCCAGTACCCCGCTTCCGTGATAATCTTGCTGTAATTCTCTTGGCATTGGCCGCTCGTTAGAGGCACGGGCAGCAGGGGCGGCGGCACCACCGCCTGTAAAAGCGCGCAAGCCCGCGCCACACCGTCACGAACGTCCTGCCCAACCGGCAGCAGGTCGACGACGCTGCCGCAGTTCCGGCCGCCGCCACATTCCCGGCACGACCGGTGGCTGTCCAGCAGGCAGCACATCGGGGCACCGACGCTCATGAGCTCGTCGGAGCCCGGGTAACTTCCGGCCCGCACCGCAAACTGTCCGGAGGAGTCGTCTTGGGGGCAGAACAAGAACGACACGTCCCGGCAGCCCCGCACGCTCTGCGTGTTGTACGGGCTCTGGCGCGTGTGCACGGGGAACGCCCCCGCAGCCACGTCCGTCCAGTGCGGCCCGTACAAGAAGTGTTTTCTCAGCAAACCCACCAACGGTCAACAATGACGCCATACAGGTCATAGAAGCTGCTGCAAAAATCGCACCCGACGATGATTCGAAGCGGAATCTGGAAGCCTTTCTAGAGAGCGTCACTCTTTTAAAGCAGCAAAAGGAGGCCTTGGCAAAGAAAAAGCAGGAGATCGAAGACACGCGCAAAGCCTTGGGAAAGCGACCGCGCAAGAAACGGGGGAAAGCGCGCATAACCAAGCCAGCTGTTCCGTCGAAAGTTGTACCCGGCGCGGCTGCGGCCGCAAAGCGCGGCTTTCTCCTCGAACAGCTGAAGAAGATTCCTAAGGGCTACACGTACGCGCTAGTACCTTCGATAAACATCTCCCGCAACGCCGCCGCCCAGGAGGAGTGCCAAACAGCCGTACTGGTATGGCGCTGGCAGGGCAAGGCCACAATGCAAGTGGCCAAAGGAGCTCCTGAATCTTGCTGGACTAAGTTCCGGCGGGCGCTGTGCTCGGCACAGCCTAAAGAGTTGGCCTTCGAAGTGTTACTGGGACTTCCCGGCGACACGTGGGACTCGGTCTGCAAGCCCTCGTCTTTTCTGGAAGATCGGGAGGTGGCGGCGAAGCAGTTGGAGGGCATAGTCAGGGTCCTGGCACTGGACCAAGTAGTCCGGGGGGAGCATGAGGTACAGTTGCCTCCTGCCATCAAGACCAGACTCCTGCTCACGGCCCATAACATGCTGTTCTCCGGTACCGTTGGCGCCCCGCTTTCGGAAGGGCTGTCCCGGCTCTTGCCCAAGACAGTCGTCGACCGGCGGGGCCTTTTTCTAAAATATGGACGATCGCCCCTGACGATGCAGGACCAGCAATTCTTTCGCCAGTACGAGCTGTCTAGGCTGCCCGAAACAAAGGACCAATACGTAGAAATCCTCATGGATTGCCCCGCAACAAGACCGCGGTTTTTATGCACGTTTGGCAAAACTACATTAGCTTTCAAGTCAACAACATCGGTGTCCATAGATCAAATGGAACAAGAGTTGCTGAAATGGATACAAAGTGGAATCAGCAAACACGAAGCAGTCTGGCTAAATTTTGCTATGCCACCGAAAGTAGCTGTACTGTGGCAGACAATTGCAGTCGCTATCAGCAAGATTAGCACTGTCAAGCTGGTCGTCTGTGAATTTAATTCCGACAACGAAGACCTCGTCTCGAGATTTGTAACTGTCTTTGGCTCAGAATTCAACATGGCCGAAAATATTGCGCTCCGAACTCCTTTTCTTCTGGCTACGCGCCGTCTCAGGCCAAAGCAGGAAAGATTAGTACTGCTGTCGTATGAAACATCGAAGCCCTACGTGCACGAGCGAATCCGCACACAGAAAGTGTAACTTTTTCTTTATTCAGGTAAATTGTTGTTTAAGGTTTTGTTTTGTTGGCAAAACTTTTCCTATTAAAAAAAAGATGTAGAGTGAAGAAAACAATTAGCCGGGGAGTGGGTTGGGGTCGGAGGATTGAGCCGGACTTAACTGTCCCATCCCCCCTTCTTGTACATCTTGTAAATGCTTCCCTCCCCTTCATTACTAATGTCGTCTGCATTTTACTTATTTAAACAGTTTTGCTCCTTTCCACCCTTCCCGCTCATTTGTTATGTTCGCTTTTTTTTTCTCGTGCAGCTTTTTTGCGGGCGGGGACGGATTGTGGGGGGAGGGGGGGGGAGAGAGAGAAGGAAGTGGAACGAAGGATTAGAAAGAAAGATTAAAAGCAAAGAGTCATCCTGCCTTTTTTTCTGCTTGCCCCTTGTTTTTAATATTCTTCGTTTTAGAGATTCGATTCACACGTGTTGGGTTGTGGTCTCGCTCTCCAGATGAGTCAACCAGTTACCCTGGGAGACACGCTCCGCAAGGTTGTGACCACGTTGCTGTCCATAGCCAAGTTACGTCAGGAACAAGAAGGCGCCATGATTGATCTCGCAATAAACGTCCAGATTATAGGGAGACTAGGTTCTTTCAAGTGCTCTCTTCTCAGAGCGCCTTGTCCACCCATTCTGTATGGTGCTAACAGTCTGCTTCATTGGGACATTGATAGGGACCTCTCAAAAAGCGACGGCAGAAGCTTGAACACAAATTGTGATTAGGACAGAGTAATTCAAGCCACGGTCCTAACCTACAGAGACTTTGCAGGCAAATTGGAAACTGTTTGGAACGGCGATGAACGGTGCAGTGGCGTGCTCAACAAGTTTATTGAAAACTACATTGTAGTCTCTGGTTGGACGTCAGCCCAAGAATTCCGGAAAACCAGCTTTGCCATATTCAAGGATTACTACAAAAAATCTCAGAACAGCAGACTATTGAGCAAGAATTTGTTGGTTACTTCAGTCCATTCAGTACTAGCAGCGCCAAAAAAAAGTTCGATGAAGATTACTTCGAGGACCAAAAACTTGAGATTATCTTTGGCCCGCCTATGTACAAAGGCAAAGTTAGTGGCGATGCTAGCTTTGTCTTCCCGATGCGGAGAGCCTTGCTTTTTTTCTACTTTTTGCTGACATGTCCCGCTGGCGCGCTGATCCAGCAACACGCCGTTGCCCCGGGGACCGACAAACTAGTAACCGACAAAGTACAAGACACAAGTCAGCACAAACGTTTTAAGGAGATTTACAAAGACAAAAAGAGTTTGTCCTCTGCCAAGCTAATCGCGGAGCTGGCCGCGCAGGCCTGCGAAAACTTCCTGCTAGACGGAACGCGCCTGCGAGTCGTGAAATATGCAAATGGCCAGCTGGAAGAAGAAGAAGAGGGACGAGAAGCGAAACAGAGGCCCGGCACAACAGGCACACCCGGGCCATCCTCTGAGCTTACAAATGCATTTCACGGTTCTCTGGCCTCGTTTCCTGCGGGCTGCGACCTGTCCCAAGCGGCCATAACTTCCTGTCAAGCGTCTTGCGCGCTGAGCCTGTTCGCCGCGACCCCTTCTACTGGCAGCCCTGTCGATCGGCATTATGCGGCGGATTTCTTGTTCAAGATCTTGAAGCCAGGCCCGGAATACGAACTGTGCGTGTATAGCCCTTGTACACAGGCGGCCTTGTTTGCGTCTACGCAGCCCAGCACGGCACCAAGCGACATGTTCAAGGTTATGTACACACCGCTCGATGTACCTACACAGGTCAAGAGGATGCACAGCTCCTGCGCTGGTACTGATACTTGGAACGGCAGGCACCCCCTTACACGCCTCCAGGGCGGCGCTGGCGCTTATTCGGCGCTGTGCCTAGCCCACCCGACCATAGCCGCCTCGGCCTCGTACGCTACATTCCAAAAGGAACACCCGGAAGTGGCGCAGGCCTGGCTGCCGACAGCAGAGTTGTTCGCGTCCTACCGCGTAGGGCTGCTGATGTGCTACGCGCTGCCCCCTCTGGGGAAACGGCGCGACCTCCTGCAGACCGCCGTCTCCACGGCGGCGTGCCTGGTGGCCCCCAAGAATGCCGGGGCCGCGGTGCACGCGGTATTCAACCACTGCCAGTACTGGCTGCCCCTGCCAGACCAGAGCTCCCTGGTTGCAGCGGCCGAGCTGCCGAACGACCGTTATTTGCTTCTGGTGTCCGACCACCACGACAAATTCTCGGTCCAGAACGTGTCGACAGCCGACTACAATTCCTGGACCGGCGGCTGGGCGCAGTGGTACAGGCAACGTTTGCTCTTCGACCTGAGCTGCTGGGTGGAAGGTGCCGACTCGGCCAGCATCCAGGCAGACACGCGCCAGATTGCCGAGGCAATCGACAGTCAGCAAAAGGCCGCCCTGTCGAGCTTGGGTCGCACGGCGTTTGCGCGGTGGTCTCTGGGCCAGGCATAACGCAGAAGAAATAACCCGGAAATAACGGCCCAAAGAAAACACCCGTCCGTTTCTTGTTAAATTTTTTTTTAAAGTTTTTGTTTTCTTTCACCATTTTTTTTGTTGCTAAAAAACGGCGAGCGCCGGCGAGAGGTTTGTAGTCTCGGCGTTCCAAATTTGTTTTTTTTACTGAATGTAGACACGGCCCATTTGTCCGAACTGAGCGGAGCGCACGCTGAGGCCCACGAACTGCTCGTTGAGTTCGGTTGTCATGGCCAGCTCCAGCCTCCGGTCGACTAGGTTCAAGATGAGCTGCTGCAGCTGGGTCGCACTTCTGCCTTGCAGCTCTGCTTCTTCGTACATTTTGGGGAAATCACGTTTTTGCGAGGCCGTCAGCAAACTGCGCGCCTCGATCAAGAACCGAGTGCGCGAGTCCTGCCCTTCGAGTGCAGCAGGACAAGCAAAAAAAGGAAACGGCTCTTTTAGATCTCAAGGGCGGGGAAAAAAAAGCAAAAGGAGGTTTTAAAGAAAGAAAAAAAGCGCAGAGATTTCAGGCCTTTTTTCTTGGCCCCTCCCCTTCCCTCCTCCCGCCGCGCTTGCACTTTTGTGAGAGCCCGGTAACTTCTCTTCCTTTTATTCCTTTCCTTTCTGGTTCTGGTTGCCTTTTGATGGACGGAAGCAGAGTCAAGTACGGGGTGCTGAACCCCGAAGAAGAAGAATATGGCGCAGTGGCTATCAGTGCCTTGGCACAGACGAGGGCCGACAGCATGAAGCGCGACCGGCCCGCTGGGTACCAGGGCGAGCCAGTCATCCAACTGCGCCCGTGCGACCTGTTGGTGGCCAAGAACGCGGCCATCTTGCGGTCGAGAACTAGCTTCATCAACGTGACGAATTATGTCACCAACTGGCCAATCTATGAGCCAGAGAAAAAAGGCAAGGGCAAACCGAAAGGTACGAAAAAGGACGACGAAGCCACGGAGCTCACCGAGTGGACCTTTCTGGGCATCTGCGGCGAGGACAGCGAGCCCGGCGGGCGGCCGTCCAAGCCCCTGCGGGTGCAGGTGCAGGGTGTGTCGGACGTGTTCCTGCCGCGCTACGGCAAGGGGCAACAGTGGGCGCACAACGACATGCTCTTGTTCACTAGGCTGCCTACCCAGCAGGAACATTGCGAAAAGATCGACATACCTCCCCCCCCTTGCCCTCGCGCCTCCCGGGCCTCGCGCCCCTTTCCGCTCGTACCTAACCCCCCCTTTCCACACTTTTCCAATCCCCGCCCGCGGTCCCTCCCGAGTACTAGACGAAGCAAGGTTGGTTCAGAAGAAAAAAACGAAGCCCTCCCCGCCCCTCCCCCCCCCCCCATTCCTTTACGCTCCCTTCTTTGTGCGTGCTTGGCTTTTTTTTCTTGGTTTTTTTTTTCAAAAACAATTCTTCTCCTTGGCAAACCTCCAAGGCAGCAGTTCCTCCCCCTCCCCCGCCAAAAAAAAGGCAGCGGCACAAGAAGGGTATGCAAAGAAGGGTCGCGACCGGCAAATACCTCAAAGTAGTCATGCTGGGATCTTCGAGCGCAGGCAAGTCCTCCCTCTTGCAGAAGCTTGCGGATAACAGGCCCCCCAGCGAATGCCACACCCCCGCCACGGTTGGTCTGGATTTCAAGATCTTGCCCGCCATAGAGCTCGATAACCAACTGCACCGGATTTGGGTCTGGGATACGGCCGGGCAGGAGCGTTTTGACTCCATGATTTCGAATTACATGCGCGGCGCGCACATGGCCCTGGTGTGCTGCAGCTTAGAAAAAGAAAATTTCCACCAGGAGGTACTGAAGTTTAACACTTCTTCGAAAGACAAGAACGAGGACATCCTGTTCGTACTGGTCGGCTGCCAGCGCGATCGGGGGTACGACGGCGCAGAGGACGAACTGCACGGCAACAGTGACTTGAGGCAGCAGTTCGGGGGGCGGATCCTGCATACTAGCGCAGAAACAGACTCGCAAGAAGAATTGTTGGCTAAGATCCGGCCGTTCTTGGTGCAGGCGGCCGAGATCAGCCACAGGAGAGCAGAGAAAGAAACGGTCAGCGTCGTCGACACCAGCAACAGCGCGAAGGCGGGCTGCTGCTAGTACCTGCGCTGGCAGCGCCGGCCCCCCACAAAATCATTAAAAAAAAAACGGTCTTTCTGTAAACGTGAGTTCAAGCAAACCCGGAACAAAAAAGAGAGGTGATCATTCTTTTTTTAAAAAAATTTGTACGCTCGCGCGTCGTCACGTTTCGGCGCTCGTGTGGCCTTGCTTGTACCAAACAGCAAACCCTTTTGCTAGCTGCACCGACACTGCCCCGTCCTGTGGTTCCTGCGTAAAGCAGCTGCTGAGCCAGACCGCATACCAGGGAGAGCGGCTTCTATTGTCGCCCCAGTACCCCGCTTCCGTGATAATCTTGCTGTAATTCTCTTGGCATTGGCCGCTCGTTACTAGAGGCACGGGCAGCAGGGGCGGCGGCACCACCGCCTGTAAAAGCGCGCAAGCCCGCGCCACACCGTCACGAACGTCCTGCCCAACCGGCAGCAGGTCGACGACGCTGCCGCAGTTCCGGCCGCCGCCACATTCCCGGCACGACCGGTGGCTGTCCAGCAGGCAGCACATCGGGGCACCGACGCTCATGAGCTCGTCGGAGCCCGGGTAACTTCCGGCCCGCACCGCAAACTGTCCGGAGGAGTCGTCTTGGGGGCAGAACAAGAACGACACGTCCCGGCAGCCCCGCACGCTCTGCGTGTTGTACGGGCTCTGGCGCGTGTGCACGGGGAACGCCCCCGCAGCCACGTCCGTCCAGTGCGGCCCGTACAAGAAGTGTTTTCTCAGCAGGGGCTGCACGCCGCCGCCGGCCAATAGGTTTTGGTTCGCCAGCGTAATCACCGTGCAGTCTACGGGGAGCAACGGCAGGCTCTGGCGGCCGGCCCCCAGCAGCCGCCTGGCCTGCCCGACCGTGTGGCCCGGCGGCTGCTGCGCCCTTCGCGCCCGGAGCCAGGCCGACGGTACCAGCAGGCATAACACGTGGCACTGGATCCTGGCGTCGTCCCGGGGCAGGGCCGTTTCGTTCGAGATCTGGGCCCCCCGCCTGGCCGCCTCGAACTCGCGCGCCTCTGCCACGGGCACCTCCTGCCGGGCGACGGGGTCGCCGGCGCCCACACCGAAGGCTACGCTGCCTACTACCAGGGTTGTTCGGTAGAACTTGTGCGCGCACGTCACTACCAGCGCTAGCAGCGGCGGCAGCGCGTCGATATAGTCCAAGACTGACTCGCACCAGCACAGGAAACTCTCGGACTGGATAAAGCAGCTCAGCGACAGGCTCTCACAGTCGTCGGCGCACTGGGCCGCCAGCTCGCCCGGCAGGTCCAGCGTGTGCAGCACCTGGTCGCGCAAACGGAAGTCGTGCTTGCCGCGCGCTCCGCCCCGGCCGCACACGTCGAGCCTGTCCTCCAGGTACCACTGCGCCCGGCTGAAAAAGCCCAGCATTTCTGCCAGAACCTCGCCGCCCAGCGCCAGCAGCCTTTGCAAGGGCTTGCTCGACCTGGCTTGGCGGGCCTCGCTTAGCCACTCCTGTGCACTTTTTCCTTGCAGGTCCCCGTGTTGCCACACCAGCCTTTCTGTCAGACCTAGGCGCCGCAGGGCCCAGGCGCAGTGGTACGCCCAGTGGCATAGCGCCGGATGTGTAACGGCGGCCAGCCACTTTTCGTCTACGGTCGTAGCCCGGGTGCAAGCGTCCGCGGCCTGCTGCAGTTCTTTAGGCGTGGGCCCCTTGTACGATGCCCTCACCTGCCTCTGCAGCAGCCGCATTTCCACTGCCCCCGGCATCCGGCAGCCCCCGAACAAGCTCTCGCGAAAGTAGTCCAGGTGCCTAATCCTGGCGGTGGTCTGGGCAAAGGGTACGTTCGAATCCATGACACACCCATTAAATTCGGTCGACAACTGTTCTAGCAACGTTTTAAGCTCGGTCCTGGTTCGCGTTGCCAACTCCTGCCGTGTGTCGTCTGCGGCCCACTCGAGCTTCTCGATACTGAACGCCCCGGCCCCGGACCCCTTCTTATCCGCCCACACCAGCGTTCGGTCTATGCACGTGATGCCCTGGTGCCCGGGGGTTGACAGCGGCACCAGGCCGAAAAGGCTGACCGCCACGGGGCGCCCGGGGTCTGCTGTTGCTTGTATTTCCCATTTGTTGGCTTTAGTGTCGAGAACTTCTAGCAAGTCGGCCTGGTTGGCCTGCCTGAGCTGGCACCAGAGCTTGTCGTAACACCCGGGCCGCCCCGTCTTGAGCGCGAGAACAAAACTTAGTTCGCTCATTTCCGGTCTGTCTTGGGTGCCTATTTTGTCCTTTTTTTCTTAATAAGGGAGGACTGAGGATGAACCCGTTTGCGGCCAGGTGTGTGCAACCTAGCACTCCCGCGGTGCGAGTGTGTGTGAGCAAAGAGAGAGAGAGAGAGAGAGAAAGGCGGGGGGGGGGAGAGAAAAAACCAGGTAGGGCGGGGGTGAGAGATGGGGAAAGAAAGAAATTTGGGGGTGACGGCAAAAAAAGCACAGACAGTCGCACGGGGAGATCTTGCCCCCCGCCCGCCGCCGCTCGCTTCGCAAATGTGCGGGGGAAGAGGGGTCGGAGGAAAAAAGGAGAGCCGAAAAAGTCAGGACCACGCTTGGTCGCACATTTCCCCCCTCTCTGGCCCCCCCCGGCTCCTTTTCCTGGGGGGGGGGGGCACGCATGTTTCCTTTTGCCTCTAGCTTTGGCGGGCGTGCGCCAGAGAAAGAATAACAAAGAGAGAGAGGGAGCCAAGGGGAATTCAAGTTAGTTTCTTTCCAGTCTTTTCCCCTCCTGTCTCTGTGTTCACATGCTGCCGCTGCTGCTGCTACACGCCGCGGTTGCGTTCGGTGCGGTCTGGGGCGATTCCACTGCCTTTGCGAGGGTTCGCTCGGTAATTCCCCTGGGGTCAGGGTCCCAAGTCCGCGTCGTCGTTGAATCGCGTGGTTAGGTTGACTCGATCTGTAGATCTTTAGCCACCTTCACCGACAATGGGCAAGAGTTTCAAGTGCCCCTAGCAGTTTCCGCGCCCTATGTCGAGTACAACGAATTAGAGCTCATAGGGTTCGCTCCGTCGTGGACACGCACCGTCACGACGACGACGACCAAGACTGCAAAGGCCAAGACGGCGAAGGCCAAGACGACGAAGGCCAAGACGGCGAAGACCAAGAAGGCGAAAAGTCAGCAGAGGGACCAGACCAAAAGAATCCAGGCCAAATCAGTTCTGGAAAATCATTGCCTCTCACAAACATGACAAGCATGGACAGAGACTCTGTTCTTCTATCTTTATTTCCTGCGTCAACCCCCAGTGCGAAACAGCAGGCCACGCACGCGGCTGCCTCATCGGCCGCTCTTACAGTACGACAGGCACTGCGCGCAGCACCACCACGTCCAAGCCCTCCTGCGCCAAGTAGCAAACCCCCCCGCGCGGAACAGCCTGCCTCATCGGCCGCTCTTACAGTACGACAACCGCGCGCATCGCCACCACGTCCAAGCCCTAGTAGTGCGCCAAGTAGCAAACCCCCCCGCGCGGAACAACCTGCAAGTGTCGCGGTTAAACAGGAGAAATCCGGCCATCCGCAAACCGGCATAATTCTTGCCGACGCCGCGAAAAAGCAAGACGACGCAAGCATTGTTTCACCATCTAATCTCGGTTATGGAGAGCAGCTCGCGATGTTTCCCCAACGCCATAACGGCGCAATGCCGAGTCTACCGGATCCAACAGCGTCCGGGGATTATGAGACTTACGACCAAGTTGAGGAAAGGCCCCACAACGAGAATATTTCGTTGAATGAGGAGGACCAAAACACAACCAACTCGGTTCCATCCAAAGCAACCGTTAGCCAACCCACCGCGTTCCAGAAGCTCCAGGAATTGGAAACAGAGAAACGAAAGGCAACAACCAACCTAAAAGCAACAAGACAAGCACTCCAAACGGCGATTGCAAACGCTCGTAAAATTCCAAGGCCGGCTGGTATTGTTCTTAATCAAGAGGGAAAGGAAGGAAATTTGGGAGACCTGTTCGATTTTATAACGGGACTTGATTGGGACAAAGCGCGACCATTGCAGGACGAGAATGAACTCGCAGCAAATGAGCAGGAAATCTCAGAGATCATAGACGCTCTTGCAGGCAGCACAGATAATGTCCAATCCAAGATGACATTTAAAATATTGGGAAACGCCATGATTCTTTTTCAGCGAGAATTGCACGAAACCGCAGCGACGCTACAGGCTGTCGACAAAGAGCTGGAGGCCTTGACCAAAGCAAAGCCCAGGAAAAGCCAGAAAGTGCGCAGAAAACGCTCCTCGTCGAACAAAGGCGAAGGGATACCTAACGCGAATCCAGACGAGGCAGCAGTCCAAGAAGAAGGCGCGACGACGCAGTGTTTGGCAAAAGAAGAAGGTCAACAGGTACTTGACGGGGTTCCAGATGACGCAGCAGCCCAAGAAGACGCGGTCCAGGTGCTCCAGGAGTTGGAAATAGAGGCAGCAAAGGCAGAAGCCCTGGTAGGTGACGCAGAAAAATTAGTGCTGAATGCGGCGGATGAGGCACGTACAGTTGACTTGCCGGATGGTCAGTTTCATGTACCCGTACTGGAAAAGGACATCAATCTGAAAGCAGAGTTCCATGACGCAATGGCTCATTTGCTGAGCAACCCACCAACGGTCAACAATGACGCCATACAGGTCATAGAAGCTGCTGCAAAAATCGCACCCGACGATGATTCGAAGCGGAATCTGGAAGCCTTTCTAGAGAGCGTCACTCTTTTAAAGCAGCAAAAGGAGGCCTTGGCAAAGAAAAAGCAGGAGATCGAAGACACGCGCAAAGCCTTGGGAAAGCGACCGCGCAAGAAACGGGGGAAAGCGCGCATAACCAAGCCAGCTGTTCCGTCGAAAGTTGTACCCGGCGCGGCTGCGGCCGCAAAGCGCGGCTTTCTCCTCGAACAGCTGAAGAAGATTCCTAAGGGCTACACGTACGCGCTAGTACCTTCGATAAACATCTCCCGCAACGCCGCCGCCCAGGAGGAGTGCCAAACAGCCGTACTGGTATGGCGCTGGCAGGGCAAGGCCACAATGCAAGTGGCCAAAGGAGCTCCTGAATCTTGCTGGACTAAGTTCCGGCGGGCGCTGTGCTCGGCACAGCCTAAAGAGTTGGCCTTCGAAGTGTTACTGGGACTTCCCGGCGACACGTGGGACTCGGTCTGCAAGCCCTCGTCTTTTCTGGAAGATCGGGAGGTGGCGGCGAAGCAGTTGGAGGGCATAGTCAGGGTCCTGGCACTGGACCAAGTAGTCCGGGGGGAGCATGAGGTACAGTTGCCTCCTGCCATCAAGACCAGACTCCTGCTCACGGCCCATAACATGCTGTTCTCCGGTACCGTTGGCGCCCCGCTTTCGGAAGGGCTGTCCCGGCTCTTGCCCAAGACAGTCGTCGACCGGCGGGGCCTTTTTCTAAAATATGGACGATCGCCCCTGACGATGCAGGACCAGCAATTCTTTCGCCAGTACGAGCTGTCTAGGCTGCCCGAAACAAAGGACCAATACGTAGAAATCCTCATGGATTGCCCCGCAACAAGACCGCGGTTTTTATGCACGTTTGGCAAAACTACATTAGCTTTCAAGTCAACAACATCGGTGTCCATAGATCAAATGGAACAAGAGTTGCTGAAATGGATACAAAGTGGAATCAGCAAACACGAAGCAGTCTGGCTAAATTTTGCTATGCCACCGAAAGTAGCTGTACTGTGGCAGACAATTGCAGTCGCTATCAGCAAGATTAGCACTGTCAAGCTGGTCGTCTGTGAATTTAATTCCGACAACGAAGACCTCGTCTCGAGATTTGTAACTGTCTTTGGCTCAGAATTCAACATGGCCGAAAATATTGCGCTCCGAACTCCTTTTCTTCTGGCTACGCGCCGTCTCAGGCCAAAGCAGGAAAGATTAGTACTGCTGTCGTATGAAACATCGAAGCCCTACGTGCACGAGCGAATCCGCACACAGAAAGTGTAACTTTTTCTTTATTCAGGTAAATTGTTGTTTAAGGTTTTGTTTTGTTGGCAAAACTTTTCCTATTAAAAAAAGATGTAGAGTGAAGAAAACAATTAGCAGGGGAGTGGGTTGGGGTCGGAGGATTGAGCCGGACTTAACTGTCCCATCCCCCCTTCTTGTACATCTTGTAAATGCTTCCCTCCCCTTCATTACTAATGTCGTCTGCATTTTACTTATTTAAACAGTTTTGCTCCTTTCCACCCTTCCCGCTCATTTGTTATGTTCGCTTTTTTTTTCTCGTGCAGCTTTTTTGCGGGCGGGGACGGATTGTGGGGGGAGGGGGGGGGAGAGAGAGAAGGAAGTGGAACGAAGGATTAGAAAGAAAGATTAAAAGCAAAGAGTCATCCTGCCTTTTTTTCTGCTTGCCCCTTGTTTTTAATATTCTTCGTTTTAGAGATTCGATTCACACGTGTTGGGTTGTGGTCTCGCTCTCCAGATGAGTCAACCAGTTACCCTGGGAGACACGCTCCGCAAGGTTGTGACCACGTTGCTGTCCATAGCCAAGTTACGTCAGGAACAAGAAGGCGCCATGATTGATCTCGCAATAAACGTCCAGATTATAGGGAGACTAGGTTCTTTCAAGTGCTCTCTTCTCAGAGCGCCTTGTCCACCCATTCTGTATGGTGCTAACAGTCTGCTTCATTGGGACATTGATAGGGACCTCTCAAAAAGCGACGGCAGAAGCTTGAACACAAATTGTGATTAGGACAGAGTAATTCAAGCCACGGTCCTAACCTACAGAGACTTTGCAGGCAAATTGGAAACTGTTTGGAACGGCGATGAACGGTGCAGTGGCGTGCTCAACAAGTTTATTGAAAACTACATTGTAGTCTCTGGTTGGACGTCAGCCCAAGAATTCCGGAAAACCAGCTTTGCCATATTCAAGGATTACTACAAAAAATCTCAGAACAGCAGACTATTGAGCAAGAATTTGTTGGTTACTTCAGTCCATTCAGTACTAGCAGCGCCAAAAAAAAGTTCGATGAAGATTACTTCGAGGACCAAAAACTTGAGATTATCTTTGGCCCGCCTATGTACAAAGGCAAAGTTAGTGGCGATGCTAGCTTTGTCTTCCCGATGCGGAGAGCCTTGCTTTTTTTCTACTTTTTGCTGACATGTCCCGCTGGCGCGCTGATCCAGCAACACGCCGTTGCCCCGGGGACCGACAAACTAGTAACCGACAAAGTACAAGACACAAGTCAGCACAAACGTTTTAAGGAGATTTACAAAGACAAAAAGAGTTTGTCCTCTGCCAAGCTAATCGCGGAGCTGGCCGCGCAGGCCTGCGAAAACTTCCTGCTAGACGGAACGCGCCTGCGAGTCGTGAAATATGCAAATGGCCAGCTGGAAGAAGAAGAAGAGGGACGAGAAGCGAAACAGAGGCCCGGCACAACAGGCACACCCGGGCCATCCTCTGAGCTTACAAATGCATTTCACGGTTCTCTGGCCTCGTTTCCTGCGGGCTGCGACCTGTCCCAAGCGGCCATAACTTCCTGTCAAGCGTCTTGCGCGCTGAGCCTGTTCGCCGCGACCCCTTCTACTGGCAGCCCTGTCGATCGGCATTATGCGGCGGATTTCTTGTTCAAGATCTTGAAGCCAGGCCCGGAATACGAACTGTGCGTGTATAGCCCTTGTACACAGGCGGCCTTGTTTGCGTCTACGCAGCCCAGCACGGCACCAAGCGACATGTTCAAGGTTATGTACACACCGCTCGATGTAACTACACAGGTCAAGAGGATGCACAGCTCCTGCGCTGGTACTGATACTTGGAACGGCAGGCACCCCCTTACACGCCTCCAGGGCGGCGCTGACGCTTATTCGGCGCTGTGCCTAGCCCACCCGACCATAGCCGCCTCGGCCTCGTACGCTACATTCCAAAAGGAACACCCGGAAGTGGCGCAGGCCTGGCTGACGACAGCAGAGTTGTTCGCGTCCTACCGCGTAGGGCTGCTGATGTGCTACGCGCTGCCCCCTCTGGGGAAACGGCGCGACCTCCTGCCTGTAGGCTCGAGCCGCGGGCACCAGAGCAGCGGCGTGGCGGCCAGCGCCGGGACCGACACGATCACGCCCGGGGGTAGCACAACTGTGCTGGTCTCGGTGGTCTCGGTGTACGTGACCGTGAGCTGGCGCTGCTGTTCTAGCCGTTCGATCTCGCGCTCGTGTTGACCTAGCAGTTGGTTCAGCCTCACGACCTCCGCCTCATTTGGCGCGACAGTCTCGTCGTCGTCGTCCTCAGCAGGGGGCTGGCGCAGCTTGCACTCCAGCGCCAGCAGGTCCTGCTGCACCAGCCGCACATCCTCGCGCCGTTTCTGCAGTACGTGCGCCGCCGTCGCCCGGGCGTCCTCGGCCCGCACGCTCAGGTCGTCGGACAGCGTGACACTGTCTAGCCGCAACGAGCCGTCGGCCTCGAGGGTGCCCTGCAGCCGCTTGCCTTGCAGGTCGAACGAGTCGGGGCGCAAGGCAAGCGGCACGAACGCGCCAGACAAGGACAGCAACAGTTCGCCTCGCGGAGCGGCGGCAGTTGGCAGCATCAGGGGTTAGTGCGCCTGGGTAAAGGCTAAAAATAAACAAAGCTAAACAATACACACACCAAAAAACAAAGAAGGGCCTGCCTGCGGGATGGGGGAGGAAATGGCGCAGGGGGAGGGCACTGTCTGAGAAGTCTTTCGGTTCCTTTGGCGGCTTTTGGGGGGGGGGGGGGGAATGGCGGCCTTGCCCCGTCCTCCTGCTGGGGGGGGGGGTTGGCGGCCCCCCCCCCCCTCAATTTGCAAAAAGAAGTTGAAGACAAATCGCGCCATGGAGTTTTACCTGCAGGGACCGGTGCTTGCCAGCTTAAATAAGTCCCAAGGTCCAGTCCGATACACCTGGTTGTACCACTGAGGTCTTGGCTATCAACACGAGCCTGAACGAAATCATCCCACGGTTGCCAAGCACAAAAGGCAAAGTGCCTTTTGCACGGATAGCCAACCGCACTTGCAGACACGGCCGGGGCTAACACAGATGCCGACCAGTATGTTCTCTCAGGCTCAGTGCAGGATTTGTTTTTTTAAAATAAAAATCAGAAGGTGGAAGTCTTCTTCAGCTCTGCTCGCAAATGTCAGGCGAAGTTTTATTTATTTGTACCTGCTCCTTGCAGACACATCGCAACAACGTGCTGATCTACAAATTCTAGGTTCGAACTAGACGCAGTATGCTTGCTGGTTTAGAGTTGTAGTTAGCTCAGCCGCGTAAGCTGCAGTCATCACATTACAACCCGACTGGCCGCTGGGCAAGGAATAGTACATGGAAGTGATGATGAATCTGTACTGCAACCAGGCAGTCGAAGCCCCGATGGTTAATACCAACTGGCACTGGCCCGCCGTCCCCGACCAGGTCAGGCTTGTAGTCGTCAGGGAGCCCCAGCTGGTCCCGTCGTTAGACACCGCAAACGTTATAGCACTGGGCCCCGCAAATTCTCCGCTCGCCCCCGTCGCGGTCAAGCACACGTTGACGGACTGGAGCTTGGCCGAAGCGGTGGTTGAAGAGATTTTGACCAACTCGCCGTAGGTAGTGACCCCAGACACCACGGTAGAGTACGCGGTTGTTTTCGCTTGGCAATAAACCTGCTGGCCCGTGGCCGTGCCGCCGTACTTCCCGACCGCCGAGGCCCACCACGTGGACGTCGTGCCGTCCATGCTGTTCCAGGGAAGATTTGGACTATTTGCAGCCGTGGCGGTTATGCTCCAGGCCCCGGAAGCGACGGTCGAGGTGTACGTTGGCACGACGGTCGCCGCCGGTTGGCAGCTGGGCGATTTGGTGGGCGTGGCGGTGCTGGTGACAGAGACGGTAGGCGTGGCGGTGCTAGTGACAGAGATGGTAGGCGAGATCGAGACGGTCGGGGTTGGGGTGATGGAGATCGTAGGCGTGATCGAGACGGTCGGGGTTGGGGTGATTGAAATCGTAGGCGTGATCGAGACGGTTGGCGTTGGTGTGACAGAGGTGGTAGGGGTTAGTGACACGGTGGGCGTAATTGAAATGGTCGGGGTCAGCGAAATTGTGCGTGTAAGCGAGATGGTCGGGGAGGCGGTCTGGGTGGTGGAAATGGTAGACGTCAGAGAGACAGTAGGGCTCCGCGACAGCGAACCGGTTGGCGTCACTGAGACGGTGGGAGTAAGCGAGATGGTGGAAGTAGAGACGGTGGGGGTTAGCGACAGAGAAACAGTGGGGGTCATTGAAACGGTCTAGGTCACTGAAATTGTGGGAGAGGCAGTACGGGTCACTGAAATGGTCGGGGTCACCAAAACGCTGGGCGTCACTGAAATGGTGGGCGTCACTGAAATGGTCGGGGTCACCGAAACGCTGGGCGTAATTGAAATGGTCGGGGTCACCGAGACGGTGGGCGTCATTGAAATGGTCGGGGTCACCGAGACGGTGGGCGTCATTGAAATGGTCGGGGTCACCGAGACGGTGGGCGTCATCGAAATGGTCGGGCTCACCGAAACGCTGGGCGTCGTTGAAATGGTCGGGCTCACCGAAACGCTGGGCGTCACTGAAATGGTGGGCGTCACTGAAATGGTCGGGCTCACCGAAACGCTGGGCGTAATTGAAATGGTCGGGGTCACCGACACGGTGGGCGTCACTGAAATGGTCGGGCTCATTGAAATGGAGGGCGTAATTGAAATGGTCGGGGTCACCGACACGGTGGGCGTCACTGAAATGGTCGGGCTCATTGAAATGGAGGGCGTAATTGAAATGGTCGGGGTCACCGAGACGGTGGGCGTAATTGAAATGGCCGGGGTCGCTGAAATGGTGGGCGTAATTGAAATGGTCGGGCTCACCGAAACGCTGGGCGTAATTGAAATGGTCGGGGTCACCGAGACGGTGGGCGTAATTGAAATGGTCGGGGTTGCTGAAATGGTGGGCGTAATTGAAATGGTCGGGGTCACCGAGACGGTGGGCGTAATTGAAATGGCCGGGGTCGCTGAAATGGTGGGCGTAATTGAAATGGTCGGGCTCACCGAAAGTTTAACGCTGGGCGTAATTGAAATGGTCGGGGTCACCGAGACAGTGGGCGTAATTGAATTGGTCGGGGTCACCGAGACGGTGGGCGTAATTGAAATGGTCGGGCTCACCGAAACGCTGGGCGTAATTGAAATGGCCGGGGTCGCTGAAATGGTGGGCGTAATTGAATTGGTCGGGCTCACCGAAACGCTGGGCGTAATTGAAATGGTCGGGCTCATTGAAATGGTCGGGGTCACTGAAATGGTCGGGCTCACCGAAACGCTGGGCGGCACTGAAACGCTAGCCGTTGCTGAAATGGTGGGCGTAATTGAAATGGTGGGCGTCAACGAGTTAGTCAGTGAAATGGTTGGCGTCAGTGACGGTAGCCATTGCTGGCATTGTAGCGGCGCCTGCCAGTTGGCCAGGCCAGATGTCTCCACCATTTGCAGACACGCCTCTTGTGTCATGTTAGTGTGCCAGCCGCTCAGGTTCTGCACCAGCTGAGGCGCGCCTGCCAGCAGCTGCCATGCATCTTGTAGGCTATTGAGCTGCCAGCGCGACAGGTCTCCCGACAGCTCAATGGCACCCGCCAACATACCCGTCGCATTGATGACGCGTGACATGTCCCACCCCTCCCAACCCGAAATCACGAGCGCGGCTGTACCATTGAACATCCACACCACGTCTACCGTTCGCGAAAGATCCCACGCGGTAGCGTTGGCAAACTTGAGACACGGCGAATTCGCAAAGGTGGCGCGCAACGAACTGGTTGACACCTTTAGCCCTGAAACGTCAAAGCAGGCGGACAGACCCGAAAAACTGTACGCGAGCAAAGCAGTAGACGGACACGTGCATGAATTCTTTGCCGACGCTAATCGAAGCGTTATTTCTGTCATGAGTACGGCCGTCGTAGGCAGGGCACGGGTGCTGTCGGGACCCTGCGCTGTTCTTGTCATACTCCACGTACATGCGGTTGGCTTCTTTCTTGACGAGTTTGAAATTGACGTCGCAGTGGTGGCGCTGCTGGCGCAAGAATTCAGTGACCACCTTCTGGCAGAACCATCTTTTGCCTGCACTTGGAGCATCGAGCCTCCCGTCCTGCCCCTGAGCACCCGCGCCACTACCCCCGCTGCCGTCGCGAGGGGTCTGTTTTGGACGACGTACAGGGACGTCCGCGGGCATCACCCTGGCCTCGGCGGGCCAGTAGTCGCCGGGCTTGTGCGCCAGCCCCGTGACCAGCGCGTCGCGTTCGCTCAGCTGCGCCCCGACACCTGCCAGGGGCAGCATGGACTGCCGTCTGGGCTTGTTCTGGAAGGGAAGCTTGAACAGCTGACGATGGTTGTAGACGTTGAGGTCCACGGCCTCCGAGAGCCTCGGCGCTGAAACAGCCAATGCCTCCTTCAGCTCTGCGACAAATGCCTTGAGATCGCTGGGCGTGCGGAAGCGCAGGTAGTCGCTGTGCACGTGCATAGAAAGTTGGCCGCCTGGCTTGTACAGGTCAGCGACCACCAGGAAGTCCTGCTCGGCCAACGGGGCCGTTCCTCGTTTGCGCAGCAGGGCATTCACTCCTGTCACCAGGTCCCTGAACCAAACTTCCGCCAGCTCGCGCACTGCGTGGTTACTGGTTGCGGGCGGCCTCTGCCCCCCAGCGTCATTCTGCACTTTCTTAGCTTGCTCGTCGATGTCTAGCTTGAGCCCAATAGGCTGTTCTTCCAGCATCACCGTAGTCCACTGGCGCTGGCCTGCGGGGGCAGCCAGCAGGCGTTCCAGGCGCTGCTCGAAACTGCTGTCCACGACCCACGGCCCAAACTTCTCGTCGAACCAGCACGCTACATAATGCCGGTCTGCGGCGATAATCTGGTCGGCGTATTTGTCGCTGTCTGCATTTTTCACGCGAAAGCGGTACCCCTTCGGCTCAGATTTCTCGGAAGGAAAGCAGCGGTAGCAGAAATGGCCCTCGCAGGGCCCGTGGCTTTTGCGACAAACGTCATGCAGTTCGGGTTCGGGCTGCAGGCACGGTCGCTTGACTGGCTTGGCGCTGTCTCCTGCAGCAGCTGTCAGGCCTCGCTTGCCGGTCTCTGGCTCGCTGTCGGGTTCGGACATGCCTTAGGTTCTTTTTTTGTACTCTTTGGGCTTTGTAATTTTTTTTTGTGAATTACAAGGTGGTGTTTCTCTACTGCAAAGTGAAAAAAAAAGAAATGATTTTTCTTAATGACACCAAAACTGGAAGAGTGGCGGGAGGCAAGGGGGAAAGGGGGGAGGGGCAAGTCTGGTTTGTGCGCTCTCCTTTTCCCCCCTCTCTCCGCTCCTTTTTGACAGTTGTCATCATTTTTCTCTCTCTCTCCCATACCCCCCCCCCCGCACTCTTTGCTGCACAATTTCTAGCTAGAAGAAGTTTTGGAATTTTTTTGGTGTCCAGCGCTGCTTCAAAGAAAAAAAGAAATGATAGCAGCGAGACCAAACATCAGCGACAGTGCTCTTGCGCCCAAGTTGTCAGCCGCGGGCCAAAAGCGCGCCCTGTTAACCGAAGGCCGCGAGCTGAACAAACAGCTGGCCAGGACGGGCGCGAAGAAGCGCACGAGGCTGGACCGCCTGGCGCTGCCAATCCTCCAAAAAGAAATCAATTCGATGCGCACGCTGGCCACGAGACCACCAATGGCCGTAGACAAGGTGTTGTGCGCGGCCGTGCTAAAGGTCGTCGCGGAGTTTGTGTTGGGCGCACAGAAGCCCACGACCGCCGACGCGCGCGCTGCCTACTACCGCGACGCGGCCAGGCTGTCGTGCGTGTCCCGCGCGTTCCGAAGCGCAGCAACGGCGCGCTTGTCGCCCGCCACGACGTTGGACTGGATGAACAGCCTCGTGTTCTACGGCCTGCTGGGTGGCCAAGAATGGTCCAGCTGGGAGACGGTGAAGCGCGACGTGCTGTCTTTAGTCATGGAAGTGCCGTCACGAAGGCTTCACAAGGGGCCCCGTTACGTCATCCGGGACCTTAAGCTGCGGAATCTGTTTGACAACAGCATGCGGCTCGGGTGTAACATGGAGACGCAAGTACTTTCCCGGCGGGTGTGCGACTTCGTGGGGCCCAGGGCGTTCCCCATAGTCATCGAAGCCCGGGTGGCCCTGCTGAAACAGCAGCGGCAGAGGCGGCGGCGGCAGCGGCAACAGCCGCACTTGCCGTCCTGCTAAGTAATTTCAGTGAGAAACATGGCTATTAAAAAAAATGTTTGGGCAAATGGTTTTTTTTATGAGCCACAGGTCCGGGATTGCTTCATTCCTCCTCCTCGTAGTCGTCCACCATTTCTATGGTGGAAAAGCCTTCCGCTAGGGCCAAGAGCTGCTTGGCTACATCGGCGGGCCCGGCATCCCAACGGGCGGGCGAGGACAAACGACCGTTTTGGTCAAAAAACGCGTATTCGGCCGCCAGCGCCGGCAGCTCTAGTTGCCGCAACCTCAACGAGTCATCTACCTCGCATTCCGAGACTTCGCAGTCACCCTGCAAAGCTTGCAGCGGGCCACTAGGCTTCTTCTGCTGCTGCTGCAAGCGCAAGCCCCACAGCCAGAAGGTCTGCTGGTCTAGCAACCGCAGCCCCAGCTCCTTGGCCTCGGGCGTCAGTTCTTCGTTCCGCGTGGCCCAGCCCCAAAACACCTCCTGCCCGTCCACCTCGCACCGGAGGCGTATGTCCCCCCGGAACCCAAACGCACGACACCGGTGCCGGCCCCCCCAAAAAGCGCGCGTGCTCCCGTTGGAGCCGTACAGCTCTTCGTGATCGCTGTAGCTGAGGACGCCTGTGTGCAAGTGCTCCGCGACCAGGCGCGTGAAGTAGACGCGCCGCCCGGGGACGAGCACGCCAGTGAACTGCAGGACCCGCTGTGGACCGCGCAAATAACCCGCCCACAGCAGCGATTCATTGTTTACTATGGCCGGCGCGCGGGCCGCGACCTCTTGCCACGCCTCGGAGCCGAAGCTCAGGCGCACAGCGCACTCCCGCGCCGAACCGGCGCGCTTTGCAGTAACAGGGGCAGCAGTGTCTCACGCCTTAGCTGGTAACGCATCGCGCCGGTGTGCACGGCCTGGTAGGGCTGGAAGCCCTGGCGACGCCAAAAACGCACCGTGGCCGCCGGATCGCTGTGCAGGTACACAAAGCCGGAGTCGGTGTACTGTTCTAGCCGCGCTAGCAGCTCGCGACAAAACCTGCTGCCGACGCCCTGGCCTTGGTAGCGGGGTGAACTTCGAACAAATGCACGTAAACCGCACGGCTGCTGCGTGGCTCCAGCTCCGGCGGGCGTTCCTCCTCGGGGCGCGTGCACAGCGCCAGCCCCACCAACTGTTTATCTTCTGTGTGTTCGTACACAAACAGCAAGTTTGCCTCCGGATTCTGCAGGTACTCCCAGTTGTGTCTGCACAGCATCCCGCGGTTGCCACACACCAACTCGCACAGCGCCTGAGCGTCCTCCGGCGTGGCCCGTCGCGCGCGGCATTCCCCTACCACCACCGCTACTTCCTTCGCGGCCGCCGCGCACGGTTCCCCCAAGACGCTGATCTCCTCAAAGGCATCCACTGGGGCTTCTTCTTTTTCTTCTTCTTCTTCTTCTTCTTCTTCTTCCTCGGGAAATATGCAGCGGGGCGCTCGCTCGTCCACCGGTACGGGCAACACCCGCAAGTAGCTCTCGCAAACCTCTGAGTAGAGGTTGTCGGTGCGTTTCCACCCTGCGGGCGGCCTGCCCGATCCTGGGTAGTTGCTCACAAAGCCCACGTACTGGGCATCGTCGCGGTAGACCTCCAGGTGATCCATCCTAGCGTCACGGTCCGAACCCTGCTGGAACGCCAGCGGCAGCGGCGGGTGGAACGTGCGCGTGAGGTTGTATTCATGGACCAAGCGGTTCCGTGCAGCCAAAACCGACGGAGGCGGGACATGCCCTGGAGTCGCACGGAATACTCCCCAGTAGCTACCGGCAAAGAGAGCGTCGTGTTCAGTTAGCTCCGACCAGCGGGGGCAGGTGCAGCAGCCCACGTAGTTCCTGCTCTGCCGACCACATTTGCAAAAGTTGCAGTGCACAGACTTAACCGTCGCGACGGCATCGAGGGGCCTTTTTTTCCTTGCTTGGGGCTCTTGCCTTTATTGGGACATCTTTGTTTGGTACAACTCTGAAAGACGCAGGCCACCGAGAGACGATCTCTCTTTTCGCGTCCACCCCACACCCTCGTCAAAGTCTCACCCCCTTTTTTTCTCCTTTCCTCTTTCCCCCTTTCTCCCCTCCCCTCCCCACACACTGTTAACCATTCCGGTGCGGGGGGGGGGGGCGGGTCCGTCCTAATTCCGCACCAAAAAAAAACAGCGAGACGTGAGAGTGGGGGGGGGGGCGGCGGTGGGGGAAGTTAGAAGAGAGGCCGCGGCCAAATCGCTCTTTTCTTCTCTCCTTTCCGTCCGGGTGCGGAGCAGACAAAAGTGCCCCCCCCTCCTCCTCCCAGCCTTTTCGTGGTAGCAGACTACCACTTTTCTAAGGCCCGGCCCCCCCCCTTCCCCCCCCCCGCCGCCGGCCCCCCCCCCCCCACTACGCAGACACCGTCCTGCCTTCACACCACCCTCTCCCCCCCCCGCCAGCGCACACGGCCTCGACACCCGCTCGTCGCTGACAGTCGTACGCGTGTCGACTGTGTAGCAGCCGCACCTCCTGCAACTCCGGCGCTGCGACACAGTCGCCGCCGGGCGGGATGCTCAAAGGTGCTGCCCCCCCCCTCCCTTCCTCTCCCTCCCTTCGTCACCGAAATTCTCCGAATTATGGAACTCGTGAAAAAAATTGAGCGAAATGTCTGGCAATCGGAAAAAGAGTGACAGAAATTTTTTCGGGCAAGGCCAGCGGGCAGGGAATTTTTTCTGTTTAATTTCTTCCCCCGCCCTCGTTCCCCCCCCCCCCCCCCAAATTTCTTGTTGCTACCTTCCATTGCCGAGATTCCCACCCCACACTTCCGTCGGCCGCAAGCGTTGCAGCCGCTTCCACCAGCCAGTACACGGCGTGGTACCGATGCAGAACCGGCTGAGCGAGCTGTCCGTCAAGATGCGGACGCGTGCCCAGCGCCGTTCCGCCGAGCCCACGGCGGTAGAGTTCTCGTCTTCCGGGAGCGATACAGAGGACAGCGAACTCGGGGACAAGTTGCAGCGGTCGCACCCCAGCCATCCCGCGCGGTGGCGTCCGTTCCCACCAACGGCGCGATTCAAGACAACCCCTTGCTTATGGGCCTGAGTGAAGAAACCCTAAAGATAAATATCCAACGCCAGCAAGCGGGTTTCTATGCAATTACCGACGTCATCGCAGCCCTCAAGGGCTGTTCGACCAAGGCTGCTAGAAAGGACTACGACCGACTGAAGGATAAAATGGGCGACCCCAACTTTGGGGTGCATGGGGTTCTTCCCAAAAAAATTGCGTTCAAACGTTCGAACGGGCAAAGGGGCGCAGCAATAGATTGTTACCAGTTGTGCGACCTACTTAAGATCCTGCCCCTGGTCCCTGGCTCGGCCGACAAACTAATCAGGCGTGAACAAGCGAACCTCGCCACCCGTGCCTGTGCGGGTGATCACGAGTGGAACAGGCCCTGCCCCTCAGGCGGCAGGAGCTGTCGGAGGCTACCAGGCGCGAGCTGCTGGCGGGGGTGGTGCAGCCCGCGCTGCCTACCGCTGCGCCGGCGCCGGTGGCACCGGTGGCGGGTGCGGTGCCACCGGTGGCGGCTGAAGTGCCGCAGGAGGTAGCAGAGCCGGCCGTGAAGCGGCGGTGCCTCCAATTGCTGGAGGCGGAGCGGGAATTGCTCGGGGCGAAGCGGGAGTTTGCCTTGCTCAAGCGCGTGGTTTGCGAAGAAGAGCTGGCAGCGCTGGAGGCCGGCTGGGCCCTGGAGCAGAAACAGTTGGAGTCCGGCTGGGCCCTGGAGCAGAAGCAGCTGCAGCTCAGGTGCGAACGTGTGGCGGCCAACCAGCGGGCCGTGTTCCGCGTGTACCAGACCACAGTGGATTTGTACCAGGAACAGCTGCGGGAGGCGGGGCTGGAGCTGGACGCCCGCGATCTGGTGTTTGTCAATGACGAGCGCAGAAACAACGCGCGGCGGGCGCTCGAGCTGATCGAGCGTGCGGGGATATGCGCTACGTTCGAGCAGGCGTTGCACGCGGCGCTGCCGGAGCCCGGCGGCGCACCGCTGGACGAGCCATCCGAGGGGCCGACGGCAGAGGGCGAACCAGCGGAGCCGCGACTGTCGCCGCTGCCGTTGGCCCCACTGGCTCCGGCGACAGTCGCAGCGCCGCCGCGGGCGGAGCTGGGCTTGACCGAGGTGCTGCTGCGGTTGGCGCCCGCGCCCGCGCCCAGGGGCGCTGAGCTCACCCGGCTGCTGATCCGGGCCGGCAAGTACGCGGCGGCCGGCTACCGGGCGGCGCACGGGGGCCAGCCTCCCCCGCGCGTGCAGCGCCTGGTCAGGGGCGCCATGCGGCTGGTGAATTTGTACTACCAGGACGACGAGGCGCTGCTGGAGACGGCCTGCCGGCGGGCGCTGGCCCAGGCCGAGGACGTGGGCTGTTCATAGCTAAGAAATGTCGATGAGGCAGGCGTCATTGAAGCTTAGGTGGCCCGACTGAAGCAGCGTCAGCGGCGACAGCCGCGCTTGTTGTTTTTGACTTGTGCTCCTTTTTTTGGTCTAACCCAAAATTCAAACCGGCCCTCCACTTGACAAGAGCAGTGAAGAATGAGTTGGCCAGAAAAATCCTCTGCTTTTGTTCCCACACAATTCAGCAGGGCTCGCGCACGTAATCGCCATTGCCAAACGGCACGATCGCTTGGCCCAAGCGCTACCGACGACAGGCTAGAGCCGCTGCCGGGGCGGATTGTCCCCCTCCCCCGTACTCCCATTGGCTGTAATAAAGCCGTCCTTTTTAATAATTAAAATAAAAAAGAAAACAGACACGCATACAAGCTATTAGCCGCGTTTTTTCTTCTTTTCATCTTGTTCCTTCTACTCTTTTGTGCTCAAAGTTATGGTAGCACTAGTGCTTTTTTCGGGGGGCACTTACAAGGACGGGCCGGCCCGGGAGCCGACGGCCTCCGCCATTGGGGCCAGCTAAGGAAGGTATCGAAGGGCGTCACCTGTAGGTACCGCAGCTGCCTGACTACAGCACCCGCCAGACGAGCCGCGGTGCGGTCGAACGACACACAAAAAGTTTGCTTGTGTGACCAGTCAGCGCCTGGCAGTTCAGCGACATTTCTGGTTGAGCCCTCCCAATGAAATGCTGGCTCGGCCTTTGGATTTTTCGCTCTGCAACAAACGCAGTAGCCTAGGATGTTAACGTGCTTGAGAACCCCATCCGCACCTTTCTCCTCGACCGATTTGTGTGTGTTAATCCATTCGTCGGGAAAGCCGAGAGGTGTCCAGCACTCGCGGCAAAAGGCCACCTGGCTGAGCGCCGGGGTTTTCTCGGCCCGGAACGTGTTGTAGGAACTCTTGTGCTCTGTTTCGTACAAGACGTTCTGCGCAGTCACCGCGTACTTGGTACATTCCAGCACGTAGTAGCACGCCAGGGACTGTAGTAAGGCGTGCGGGCAGCCCGTTCTGAAATACGACAAGATCACGCTGAAGGCGTCCGGGTCCAAGTCCAAAATTAGCGCCTCGCGCGGCTCCCGTCGCACGACCGGCGCCAAGACCTCTCGGAAGAAGCCACTGCGGGCCTGCAGGGTTTCGGCCCGGGTCTTGAAGAGAGTACCCCCGACGTCAAGCGTGATGATGTTGCCGGGCTCGGGCCCACCCCGACGGGCTGCACGGCTGGAGTGGCCTTCGTCGTCCATGCTCGCTCGCTTTTATCTCCAAAAAAAAACGTTCAGCCTTTGGGAAAATTTACCAAGTTCAGTCGATGCATTCTCTTCTCTCTTTCTTTTTTTCCGTCCGGGCTAAGGGGCGGGGAACTGTCCCCCCCACCTACATTTTTTCCCTTACCAAGAGCGTGCGCGGTCTTAATCTTTGGACACACATGTATAAGAAAGGGAACCGACCACGATTTCCTCTTCTGAGCACCCCGTACAGTTTCTTTTTGGTTTTTTAATTTTTTTTACAGCCAAGCCCCCGGTGTCTCCACTCTTTCCGGAAACATCTGTGTGCGCTATCTTGCGGCAGCGGTGTTCTTTTTTTTTGCATGACGCCTCTTCAGTATTAAACATCGAAAGATGCTTGTTGGACTGACTTGGAATTTGCGCCAGCTTGAGCGGCTAAATTTTTCATTCTGTTATCAAACCTTCGTTTTTCGCGGGCCTCGCGCGCTTGGAAAGCTTTGATCTGTTTTTGACCAACTTCTGAAGTTGGGTCTATCTTTGACTTGAATTGATATGATGCTGCACTTTTAGGATCTTCGAGGCGAGGCGGCGGGAATCGCGTGTAGGCCGATCCCAGGCTCATCAGCACCAAAGCTCCGCCGCAGGTTATGACCGTTCTGAGTTGAAATTTCGGCTCGGCTGCTGTTTCCAGCTTCATCTTGAGCCAGACGGGCTCCGTAAAGCGCCAAGCCTTTGTCACTGATTCGCCTTGCTCCGGTAAGTTGCTGTCGTGTAACAACGGATAAAACCAGGCATCAGTACAATATACGTCCGCGTCTATTAGGTTTGTGCGGAGCGCTCTCTTATTTCCAAGGAGAGGTTGGACGTACCCAGCCACACATTTGAGCACTGCGTAAATGTTGCGCTGACGCTCAACTACGGCATACGCGGTCGTGGTCCAGTTACGCTCTTTTTGAAAGTCGAGAGGGGTTGTTATTGACGAGAAGGCCAGCAACCTGGCGAACTCGCTTTCTGCAACAACAGCCAGGTCGCGGACCAAGACGTTCGCGACCTGCTCCTGCCCTGGTACTGCTAGCCACGCCACAGACGGATCGTTTTCGACCTTCGTAGGCGGGGTAGCTGAGCAGCCACTTGGTGGACCCATTCATCAATAAACCTCGGGTGTGTCCCTGTCTGGATCTGCCAGTTGTCTTGTAATGTTGGATCAGAATAGAGGCCGTCGTTCCTTTGGAAAACCAGTTGCGGTTTATTTCGTTGTGTAGCTTCTTGGTTGAGCAATATTCGCAGAGCCTTGAGTCCTTCAGCGCCAAGGCCATTTAGGTTGATATACACATATGACTCCGGATCTGGCGTAAAGCGTGTGAGGCCTGCCGTAGACCTGGTTTTTGCTTTGGCACGCTGGCCTTTCAAAGGCGGCCTCCCCGGAGGAGGCGGTGGAGCCCAGCCATTCGCAGGCATGCTGATTTTTTATAACTTAGGCTCTCAAAAAGTGTTATAACAGTTTATGAAAAGAGAGAGAGAGGGGGAAAGGGGGGGGGGCAGGAAGGAGAAGAGGGGAGCTTTTTGCTCTTTTTATTTCTTTCCTTTTTCAGGAGTGCATCGGGCCCGAGGGAGGCTGTTTGTGTTTAAATTTTTTCTGTGGTTTGTGTGTTGGCAAAAAAAAAGGGGGGGAGGGTGGCCGCGCAAAAAAGAAAGGAGAGGCTGGGGAGAGGGAGAGGGAGAGAGAGAAGGGTCCCACAGTCGCCCACCGTGGGCGAGAACCTCCCGCGCACCTGCCCACGGTCTTTTGTTTTAAATTTTGTCAGTCAACAAAACCATTGCACGACTAGCTCCGGCCTCTGGCGTTTGAGGCGCTCACTGGCTACTACCGTGATCATGGCGCGGCCGCGCACGACCAGGCTGCGGAGCGAGGGCAGACCTGCTGCTACTAGGCGCTCGATGGCGTTTTCGTCCATCAGGCGATCGTAGGCACAAAAGTGCAGCCGCTGCAGCTTCGGCAGCGAAGCTAAATGGTCCAGGCCCGCGCCGGTGATCCGGTGAGTATAGTCGAGGCTCAGCCATTCTAGCCTGTCGAGTCGGCGCAACGTGGCGAGCCCCGTGTCGGTGATCGGGCCGCAGTTGGACAGGTCGAGCCGCCGGAGCGTCGCCGACAGCGTTCCCAGGGCTTGCACGTCCGCGATCCTCCGGCAGCCGCTGAGGTGCAAACCCTGCACGCAACTGTCGGCCACGGCCGACAGCCCTGCATTTGTGAGCCCGCCGCAGTTTCGCAGGGTCAGTTCGCGCACATAAACGCCGGCCGACAGCAGCTCGGACACCCTGGAGTCCTCGTCGTCCTCGTCGTCCTCGTCGTCCCCCGCGCCATAGTAGGTCAAGCGACTGACGCGCAGCCCGTGCAGCAGCGGTCGTGCCGCTGCCAAACACCTGGCGGTGACCTGGACGCTACGCACTACAACCGCTGCTTCCAGGCACACGGCGCGGAACACGCCTAGCAGTTGCCGGTGCAGCCTGTCGTTCAGCAGGAAATCGGGCTGCTCGAAGCCCGCCCAGAAGATCGCACGCTTCCTCACCAGCGCCGAGAGCTGCCGGCACGTCAGGGCCAGGGCCAACAGCCCGCGGGATTCAAAAAGATTCTCACCAGCGGCCACAAGCTATCGGGCAACGCCAGCAGCGGCGCTTGTAACTTCTCCATGCTGGCTGGCACCAAACTAAAAAAGAAACCAATCAGTGAGCCCGCGAAATTTTTGGCAGCCCAAACTTAGGTTTTTTTTCTGCTATCGGCTTAGGGGAGGGGGGGGAGGAGGCTGACCTCCGCGGCCCCCCCCCCCTACGCGGGCACTCTCTTTGGCCTTGCCTCCGCCCCCCTCCCCCCCCCCTCTTTTCCGTCATCGGTTAGCAGACACTGCAGGCCCGCTCTACTCCTTTCCCCCCCCCCCCGAACACCGAAGCCTACATTTCTTTCTCCTTTAAAACTCTGGGCCGCATGAACCGGCGGCCGCCAACCGAATGGACCGAGGCCGACCGGTACGTAGGGCGCGCGTGCAGTTATACGTTTGAGGACCAGCGGTACGTGCTCAACGTTGAGACGCCCGCGCCCCTGAGCCTAACCCTTGAGCCCGCCAACGAGGCCAAGGTCTGGCAAGCCTGCCACGACAGGGCACTGGAGCTCAAGGAGCTCAAGCTTTCTCTTGAGGTACACGCGGACAACCTACAACGAGAATGCAGCGGGCAGGCCAGGGCCAGGCTCGACCGGCAGCTGCAGCAGTTGAGAGAGCTCGAAGACCAGTACAAAGTCTACGGCCGCTGGCTGCAAGAGCGGCGGCTGAAGCAACACCAAGTAGAGTTTGAAGAAGTCCTCAAGCAAATCAGGCCCGCACCGAAAAGAGACAGCCGAGAAGAGCTCTATTCGCGGCTGACTCTCTTAGTCACACAGGAAGCGTTGGGGGATGATGAGCTGCTGGGCACACATCTCCGGCGATTGCACGAGCTCTTGTTGGCTGGCCTACGAAGTGACGTAGACCTGCGAAACGCAAGCCAGACTACGCCCGGCCCTGCACGAGAAGTACACCTGGCAAGCGCTGATGAAGTTTCGGCACAGCCAGCCGGGTGCTAGACGCGGTGTTTGGCACGTGGCAGGTCGGCCTAGACACTGTGGCCAGCTTCGGTCTAGACTGGGGGGGCGTCACGCTGTTGTGGCGGCTCGCCCAGGCCGGTTCCTCCGAATATGTGCGTTGGGCCCTAGCACGCGGGGGTGACCCTAACTTCCGTGCGGAGGACGGCGGCTGCAGCGTGCTGAACATAGCCCTGGACCAGTTTGTCGAGTCCAAGCGCACTAGTAGTGAGGGCCGCGAGCGTGTGGTCGTCAGTCTCGTGTCCTCGTCCCAGATAGCGGATAACACCGTGGGGGAAGGCTTGACTGTTGCTCCGGTGTCTGTTCGGGTCCCCAGACGACGAACGGGTGATTGCGAGGCGTCGCTGCAGGCGCCACTGTTTGATAGAAGTAATGCTGCGTTCACGCAAGGCTTGTGAGCACATTAAGGCCTTCGATCTGAACCCCCCGACGTTGGCCTGCTGGAAGGGGTGTACTGGAGACCCCCCGCAAACCAGCGAGTCTTGGACCCACATGAGGTGTACCTTTTGTTTGGCTTTTTGTTTGACTATCACGACAATCTTGCACAGCCGGGCCGGCTGTGTCTTCCGTCGGAAAACGCGGAGCGACAAAGGCTGGCCTCGGACCTCCGGAACGCGACGCGAAGCACGTGGTACAAAAAAGACCAGAGGTTTCAGAATCGTGTGAACAGCTACTTCCGAGAATTGCCACAGTAAACATCATTGATTGTGCAACCCGGGACGGACGGGAGGGGGGGGGGACGGGGAACGGGAGGGTCACCAAAATTGTAGCTGCCTAACAAAAAAAATTCGCAGACTATGGCGCCATAGTCGTCGGTGATCCGGGGCGGTAACCTCTAAAAGAGAGCCATTCCAACGCACAGAAGCTTTAAGATTCTCGTTCGTGTTGGTTTTATAAACTTTTCTTTTTAGGTCCAACAGTCACCAAAAGTTTCTCTTTGGTTCTTTTGTGTATTTTCTGCTCCTGAACCGCAAGTGGCTTTTTTTTCGGGGAACAAAGATCTTTCTAGCTCGTCGCCTCAGGCCAAGCCCAGACGGGAGGTCTTGTGTGTGTGGTAGGCTAGGTAAAGTTTAAAAAAAAATAATTCAGCTTCGACCGAATACGGCGTGGCGGCTAGGATCCACATAAGCAGCTCGACGCAGCCCCAAGCGTATGTCCCCTACGATAGCCGCGGACATAGCCGAACAGCCCGTAACCCCGGGCGGGTGGCGGAGGTACATCTCGGTGACGATGAGCCTAAAAAGATTTGAGGCACCGGTGCCCAAAAGCCCACACGCTGTGAAGCAGGAGCCAGGGCCGTCCGGCCAGCTCAAGCCGTTGAATCCGCTGACATAATGGCTGTGCCAGGTGAGCCCGCCGTCCCGCGAGCCTACAATGCGCAGCCCCCCGGGCGCATAGAACTTGCCCTGGACATCAGCAGCGGTCGCGCACACGGTTACGTTCAGCAGGCGGGCTGTGGCTTGGGGCGGCGTGGTCAACTCCAGCGCCACGTACTCGCCCGCCTGCCCCGCGCCGAGGCCTAGGACAGGCTGAGTAATCGCGGAGCCCGCCAGGGCGCCGCACAGGCAAGGGTTGCAGTCGGGCGCACCGCCGTATTTCCGGCCGGCGCTCGCCCAGTAAGTAGAAACATTGCTGTCCATAGCTTTCCAGGCGGGCCAGTCCGGGTAAGAGGAGCTTAGTTTCCAGTCGTAATAAGTGCGTGGGTAAGCCGCTACAAAGTCCAACTCAGGGAAACACGGGGAGGCTGGCTGGCGGTTGGTGTCGTTCGCGGCCTACACGCGGTCGGCAGCAGCGTGGGGTCCTGTGCCAACAGCAGGCCGGACCCCTCCAGTGCACTCTGGCAGCCACCGGGCTCCTGGAAAGCCGCCAGCCCGCTCCAGCCGCTCAGATTGCCGCGGAAGCCGACCGCCCCGCGGAAGATGCCTTCGACCAAGGCATCGGCCGGGAGCGCCCACGCACTGAGGTCCGCACCAAAGCTGCGCGCGCCCGCAAACATGTAGCTTGCATCCCGCAGTCTGGACACGTCCCAGTTCAGCGCGCGCGTGGCCAGCGCGGAGTCCCTAAACGCGCCACTCGCGTTCACCAGCAAGGAAGTGTTCAGGCTTGCTAGGCCCTTGATCTCTGCGGCCGGGCACCCGGCGAACGCCAGTGCCAGGCTCTCGACACGCGACGTATCCCAGGTGCGCACGCTGGCGTGTGCAGACCTGACGACCAGGCCAGCATACCCGTCAGGTCAGGAGCGTCGCGCAACCGCAGGCCTGCGAGCGTCGTCTGGCAGGAGGCGGGCAGTTCCGCAAACGAGTACCTCCAGCTGCGTACTTGTGCGGTGCCCTGCCATTGCGCCAGAGGAGGCAAGAACTCTAGGCCCGTGGCGCGATAAAAGTGATGTCCGCCCGCGAGCGCCGGCTGCATTTGCCCCCAATCTACAACCGCACGCAGTAGCGTCCCGTTGCCATTGCGCGCGTGCCACTCCGGCGTCATGGCCCAGTCCAGGACGGGCCCCTTGGCTCGTAGTTTGTACCTGCCCGCCTGGGCATAGACGTGGGAGCAAACGCCCATGAGATCGGGGCAGTGGTCGCTCGTGCCGTCCCCCCATTCTATGTCGTACGACCCCGGTGCTTGCTGGGTCTGGCGGCGCACGGTGCTAACAGTCTTGACTGGCAAATAAAAGGCGGCGTTCGGAACGTTGGCTTCCACCACCAAGAGCAGCGCCTTCGTGTCTGACCAGGCGAGGGCTTGGCACACCGCAAACAAAACCCACCCCAGCCCTGCTTTATTGTTTGTCATTCTTCTTTTGATTACAGGATCTTTTCTGTGCCGGCAAGAGCGATCTTGTGCGGGTTTGGGAGAAGGGGGGGGGGGCCGGCGCGATGGTGTGGTAAGTGGGCCGGCGCGCGGGGTGGGAGGTTTCTGCAAGGGCCGCAGAGGCAGTGGCCCTCGGCGCCGGACCACACGGTGTCGTTCCGCTGCACCGTGTGCGGTGTGCGGCAAAAAGAGTACGTGGGGTCCTTCCGGGGCTGCCCCCTGTGCGGCGGCGTGTGGGCGCAGGCGCAACGTTGCCTGGAGGCGGCGCTGGGCTCAGCGTTGCCGCCCGCGCGCGCGCTGGCGCCCGACGAGTACGCCGTGAAATGCGGCCCGCTCTGGGTGCGCAGCCAGAGCGAGCCGCCGCCGCTGGCGGCGACACCCGGAGCGCCGCTGGCGGCGCCGCAGAGCCGCGACACCGCTCTGACGCTGCTGTGCACGTGCCAGTACGAATGGAAGACGACCGTGGGCGAAGTGCTGGCGCTGCTGCACAGCGGCCAGGCGCACTGCCACCAGGACGCGAAACTGTCACCTAGGCGCTGGGCAACGGCGGACGCCACGCGCGTCGTAGAAGTGACGAACGTGCCGGGGGGCGCCTGGCTCAAGCTGCGGTGCCCGGCGGGGCACACACAGGACGAGTTCTACGGGACGCCCGAGATTCGCGGCTGGCACGGCGGCGGCTGGCAGTACTGGACGTGCTGCCAGTGCCGGTTGGTGCGCGTGTTCGGCGGGGTCGACGCGGTGTTTCTGTACCAGCAACGGCCCGCGTGGAGGAGCGCCGAGGCCTGGGCCGGCCTGGCGGGCAAGCGGCTGGAGCTGGAGTGCGACCTGCCCTGCTACGCCAGCCGTCCGCCAGCCGGCGCGGCTCGCCTGAACTCGCTGTTGCAGGCCGCGAACGACGTGGTGGCGTGCGGCGGCCGCCGCGACGCGCTGGACAAGCTGCAGGGCCTGATCGGGAAAGTGCGCATGCTGTCTGTCCCGGCCGACGCACGCGACGTGGAGCGCGCCAAGACACTTACGAGGCTGCTGCAGCTCGTGCGCGAGAACAAGGGCACGACGATCCGTTTCGGCAAGTACCGCGGGCTCGGCTGGCTCGCCTTGCTGCGCGACCCGACAGTGAGCTGGGCCAGCGAGGCACGGCAGCTGCCGCCGTGTTTGGGCGAAGCGCGCGGTCTCGCCGACTCGCTGGGCTGGGCGCTGCCGCCCTTGTCGCCGCTGACGCACGGCATTCGCGGCGACGACACGCGCTACAAGGCCAGGGACAAGCTGTGCCGCTGGTTGCGCGAGAGAACCAAGAGCGGCCGGCTGTCGTGGGGCCCGCTGCAGGCGTCGCACGAGTTTACGAACCAGCACCGGGGCGTGCTCGGCAGCTACCCGGCGGACGGCGCCTTGTGGCTGCCGTTGATCAAGCCCGCAGTGCTGGCGCCCTGGCGGCTCTCGGACTTTGATAACTTGGACGAGAGCCTGGGCCACGCGGCGCCCGGCGGCATGCTTGACATCGTGGTGCTCGGGGCCCAGGGGCCCTTGTTGGGCATTGTCTTGCGTTCGAAGTACGGGCCGGCGCAGCCACGGACAGTAGTGCGCGATTTCCCCGCGGGCTTCCAGCTGTTCGAGGTCGAGGTGGGCTGGATGTGCCAGCAGGGCCGCGCGCCCCCGGCACAGCTGCAGCTCTTGCAGCGCAGTCCGCCAGTGCAGGCCCAGAGCTAAACAAGTTTTCTTAAATGTTGGTTAAGATTTTTTTTAATTTCTTGTAAAAACAAAAAACCCTGATCCCGGTCGCACCAAAGGCGCGAAATGTACCTGCTACATTTGTGGCACCGCCGACCCAATTTCTTGGTGTTTGCCACTGACGTTGGTATTTTGCCGCAAATTGCGGCACACCATAAGAAACTTTTTTTCGCGAGGGACATTTCGGCAATAAATGTTTAGCTACAGAAGAATTTTCGGGAGCCGAGTGCGGGCGGGGAATTTTTTTGCACCTTAAATTTTTTCCCCGCCCGCCCTCGGCTCCCGAAAAATTTTCTCTGGCTACTTTTCAATTGCCGAAATGTCCTTTGCAAATTTTTTTTCACTAGTTTCATAATTCGGTGAATTTCGCGCCAAAGGTGAAAGATGCCGTGAAATACGGACGTTTGTATTTGGCCGCAAATTGCGGCACGCAAATAAATTTTTTCTTTCGCAAAGGACATTTCGGCAATAAATGTTTAGCTACAGAAGAATTTTCAGGAGCCGAGGGCGGGCGGGGAATTTCTATTTGTCTATTTTTTTCCCTCCCGCATTTTTTTCCCCAAAATTTTTCTTTAGCTCTTTTTCAACTGCCGAAATGTCCTTTGCAAAATTTTTTTTCACTAGTTTCATAATTCGGTGAATTTCGCGCCAAAGGTGAAAGATGCCGGAATTTACGGACATGCCGCAAATTGCGGCACGCAAATAATTTTTTTTCGCAAAGGACATTTCGGCAATAAATGTTTAGCTAGAGAAAAATTTTCGGGAGCAGAGGGCGGGCGGGGAATTTTTTTGCACCTTTAATTTTTTCCCCGCCCGCCCTCGGCTCCCGAATTTTTTTCTCTGGCTACTTTTCAATTGCCGAAATAACCTTCGCAAATTTTTTTTCACTAGTTTCATAATTCGGTGAATTTCGCGCCAAAGGTGAAAGATTCCGGAAGTTACGGATATGCAGCAAATTGCGGCACGCCACACAAATTCTTTTTTGGTCTCCAAGGTTTCATAATCCGGTGAATTTCGCGCCAAAGGTCGGAAAACGGTGTTTAGTAAGTAAGCCTGCGCTAAAGACAGACAGTTGCACGCACACAAAAAGTCTTTACTTGTGTCTAATCGCTGTCGTCCTCTAGCCTGCAGTCGCAGTATGGACATCTAGTAGTTGAACCCTGGATCGTACATTCCGCTAGTCCGTCTGTAATTGTCTTGAGCAGCGACGAGTGCTCGTGCTGTGTTGACATTTGGGAACCCTCGCAGTCGTGCGGCTTGGCATGGCAAAGAGCGGAACAAAACTTCTTTTCGCAGCAAGGGTTACGCCTTAAGTCCACGGGGTTGCCACATTGCGTAGCGTCACAGGTGTAGCTTGCCATAGTTTTTTAATTAAAAAAAGGGCCCGGGGGAGGGGGAAAGTGTGCGACATGCGCAATCTTACGGGTGGGAATGGGAGGGGGGGGGGAGGCAAAGGCCGGCCCCCCCCGCTTCTTCTTGCTAATTGTGTAGGGGCCGCGCAAAAAAAGAAGATATGACCATTCCCCCCCCCCCCCCACGCGGCCCCCCCCCCTGAATGAAACCTGCAGACGGTTTTTTTTTAGAGTTCCTGTCGGTTCGAACAAATTGAAGGAGTTTTGGTTTTCTGCAAATATCGTTCCTGCAGGAGCCTAGCAACACCACCAAGTACAGCTTTGAACCCCGCACGCTGGCGCCGATCGTGGTCGCGACGCAGAGCAGTGCTCACGGCTTGATCGCGGCCGAGACCACGTGGGAGGAGCTCCTGGACCCGCGCCTGCACCTGCAGAGCTCGGGCACGTACCGCGCCGCCTGCATCAAACACCTGGGCCTGAACGCGCTCAAGCACGCCACCAGCTACTGGAGCACGGCGCGCCAGCGGTACGTGCACTTTCTGGACCTGCCGCAGTACCCCGCCACGGGCTTGTACGCGCATTGCCAGTACCACAACGGCCGCCACGCCAGCTTCGTAGCCTAAAGGCCTGTTTTCATTAATAAAAAAGACCTACTGTTGCTTCTCCCGCGATAATTGACAATTCCGGTTTTACCCCGCCCGTACGAGCATGGCAGTCAAAAGCGCCAGTCCAAGGGCCGCGGCGACGCCGCCCGCTATAGCTAGGCGGGTCGTTTGCTGCCGATCGTCCCCGAACGCGCGCGCGAACCTGCTGCGCGCGCAACACTTGCGCGCGCAGGCGGACACGCCCGCGCCCGTAAACATGGCAACCGCGGCCGCGAGCGAAGAGCACAGCAGAGCGGCCGCGAACGCGCCTGCCACGAGCAGCCCGTTGCAGCGGCAGTGGCCGGAATCGTCCTGGCAGGCCCCGAACCAGAAGACGGTCGCTTCGTTGCCGAGGCAGGGCGAGTAGACAATCCTTTCGCTGGCAGTTGGCGGGGGCAACAGGTACAGGCAGTAGTCGGTGCTGATGTTGAGGAAGGCGGCCAGCTCCCACGGGGGCACCCCCGGGTCGACGGCCCAGCGAAGGTCGAGTGCCGTCTGCAGCCTGACCACGACGGCTTTTGACGTTTTTGTAATGCTAGTCGACAGCGCCTGCAGCTGGTCGAGATTTTCGTTGACGCTGGTTAGCATGCCGGCGCCCGAGTTGTACAGGTCGCTCAATTGTTTTTGTTTGGCCCTGCCTGCTTGTATGTCCGCCATCAGGAGCTTGTAGCGGGCCAGCGCCTCCTGGTAGACCTTGGCAAACTCTGCCCTGGCCTTGGCGGCGTAATCCTCGATGTCTTGCTGCAGCGCATCGGAACGATTGGTCATGTCGTCCAGAAGAACCTGCGTGTTTTGTCCAATGGTGCCGCTGGACGAGAATGCCTGCATCGAGTCCCTGGCCGCCTGCTCGACCTGTGCCGCGAGGCCCACGGTGGACGCCGAGAGCTGCGACACCGTCTCGCCCAGCCGGCGGTACAGGGGCATCAGCTCGCTCTGCTGCTGCAGGCGCAGCTGCACCGCGTTGTCCCTGACGGCCTCGAGGCTGGGCAGCTGGCCCCGCGTGATGCGGTCGGACAGGCACAAAACGGCCGGGGAGGTCGGGCAGGCCACGGTCACGTTGAGCGCGCCCGACAGGGCCGTGACGTCGACGACCGACGTCTGGTACTGGGCCAGGCCCCGCAACACGGTCGCGAACACCAAAGTTCCGTTGACATGCACGCGCAGCTCGCAGCCGGTGCCGACATCCGCGGGGTCGACGGTGGTGTACGCGAAGCGCACCTCGCGCTGCTGCGTGCCGCCAATAGGCTGCTTGAGTTCCAGTTGTTGCGGGCAGAAGCGGAGGCCCCCGAGCCCCTGCGACGACACCGTGCTGTTCAGGGCGAACGGCACCTGCAGCAGGATCTCCAGCTCCCAGCGCTTGGGGTAGAAGCGGACGGCGCCGCTATTGCGCGGCCAGTGCACGTAGTACTTCTCCAGGATCGCGCACAGCCCGACATTTGTGGTCCTCGTGCGCTGGCAGCGCCGGTCGCGCAGGCGCAGCCCCGCGCCAATTGGGTCCAGCGCGGCCAGCCACTCGTAGCGGCGGCGGTCGGCCTCGGGCGCGTTCTGAATCGCCTGCAGCTGTTGCAGCACGTCTTCCGGAGAAGGCGGAGCCTCGACGTCGAGCGGCGCCAGGAAGTGGCCCAGGCACACGTCCGCGGCGCGCGGGTCAAAGACGCCCTGCGCGTACGGGTTGCGAGCGCCGTCCAGGAATCTGGCCATGCCGTCCTCGCGCAGGGGCAGCCGCACGAGCCCGCCCCACTGCGACAGGTACTGCTGCCGCTGCTCGGGGGCGAGCCCCGCGTACCAGTCGCTCTTGGCCAGCCAGCCGGCGGAGCCCGACTATGGCGGCGCGGGCTCGAACAAGTACAGCGGCGTGTGCGCGCGGGCCGCCAGCCACTGCATGGGCTTCAGCAGCGCCTGCGGCATGTCGTGCACGTACGCCTGCAAGCCTTCGGGCGCGCCGCTGTAGCTGGCGGAGCCGAACGGGTGCGAAACATTGGCGCCGCCCCCCCCGCCGCCGGAGGGCGACGATGACGCGTTGATGGCGCGGTAGGCCCGGACCAGCCCGCTGGCGGCGTCCACCGCGGTGGCGCGCACCGGGCACGGCCGGTCCAGGCAGTACGGGTAACCGGCGAAGTAGAGCTGGGCGGGCAGCAGGCGCTCGTGCACGTTGACCCAGCTGGCCGTCTCGACCGTGCCGTTCGCGGTTGGCTCAATGGCGGCCGAACAGTCTGTCCGGCGGCCGCCGAGCAACCACAACTCGCTGAGGTCGGCCGACGCCAGCGCGGCCGACGCTTCGTCCTCCTGCAGCTGCAGCTGCGGCGCGTTCGAGACGCCGGCGCCCGCCGAGTTGAGCGTCACGCGCCCGCGCGACGCCTTCGGCCCGTACGTCAGGTCCCGGCGGCCGCGCCTCGTCGACGTCACGGTCGGCGACGGCAGCTCGCCCTGCGCTAGCCCCCTGAGCTGCGCGGCCTGGCGGCGCATGACGGGCACGCTCGTCAGCAGGTCGTCCCAGAACAACCGCCGCGCCCGCGCGCTGCGCGAGGCGCCACGCGCCCAGCGCCGAGCAGTCGGTCTTGGCCAGCAGCACCGCGTAGTCACCGGGGCTCACGGCGCAGGCGGCGCCGAGCTGCGCCTCCAGAACTGCGGCCTCGGCCGAGCTGGCGCTGACGTTTGCCAGCAGCCGCTGCAGGAACGGCCACGTCAAATGTCTTACGACGAGCCCGTTGCGCGCGTTGGCCCACACCGAGTTCAGGGCGCGGCTGCTGTTGCAGGCCGCGTCCAGCGCGGATAGGAGGTCGTTTGTTAGGTTGCCCCAGGCCCCAGTCCCACTGCGCGCCGTCCGCGTTGACCGGGCGGCAGAACTCGCCGCGCAGGACTTCTGTTACGGCCTCCAGGCCGCTCTCGTTGCCGCTGGCGCACTCGGCCCAGCCGGTCGGCGCCAGCCACGCGGGCGTGGCGGCGGGCGTCGGCACGGTGCGGTTGGTGAGCCCCAACAGCGAGGCGGACGCGAGCGCAGTGGCGCCCAGCCAGCTCAGGCGCGTGTCCTCCGATGTCGAGACCTCGACCCGGCGCTGCAGCACGCAGGTGCAACCGCGGCCCGTGCAGCCCCGCGGCCCGAGCAGCAGCGCGGTCTGCAGCAACGAGTCGTACTGCTGGTTCTCGAAGGACAGCGGCACGAGGTTGCACTCGAGCCACAGCGAACGCCTCTCCAGCAGCACGGGCGCGGCGCTCTGGTAGCACGGGCCGCGCCCGGGCCTAGCAGCGGCCGGAACCGGGCGAATGCTGACCCAGGCGCTGCCCCTGACGGGGAACCAGTCGGGCGCGCCGCTAGTAGCGTTGAACAGCAGCAGGGGCCGCCGGCCGCCGTCGGTCAGCAGCGGCGACCAGCCCTGTTCTATTGAGTCCTGCAGGGCACTGAACAGGCCGCGCACCAGCGACGCCTTGGAGTCGGCGCGCGTGTGCATCAGCTCCAGCACCCGGGCCAGGCTGCCCCACACGGCCGACGCGCTCACCGCCTTCTCCAGCAGCGCCTGCATGAACAGCCGGTTGCGCTCCGTGATGAATTCCGCGCCGTCGGCGCACGACAACAGCGCGTTGATCTGGCCTTCCACGACCGTAATCGCCCGCCTCACGGCCCCGTTCGCGTTCAGCACCTGCTGCGTCGTGTTCTCGACCAAGCCCACGTGGCGCCGCAGAATCTCGTTGTAAAAGTCCGCCGTGGCGTTCAGCTGCTCCTCCAGCGACGACACCGCGGAGTCCACGCGGGTGAGCAGGCCCTCCACCTGGTCCCTGGCAGCGCCGATCTGCGTATTAGTCGCCTGGTACGAATCCACCATCGAGTTCCATTCGTCACCGAACTCGGTAGACGCCTTGAACTGGTCCAGCTCGCGCGTGTACATGTTGCGCAGGTACAACAGCTCCGTGGTGTACGCGTTGGACAATTTCAGGTCAAGTTCATACTTGATGTTCTGCACCTCGTTCTCGGCGCAGGTCTTGAGGTCCAGGCACTTGGAAGACACGGCCGTGAGCGAGCTGGCCAGGCAGTCGGCGAGCGCTGTGGCGGCGTCGGTCTCCGCGCTTTCGTCGGCCGCCTTGGTCAGGTCGATGGTCTTGACCGCGTCCAGGCTCAGCTGCTTGAGCTCTTTCCAGGCGTTCGAGAATTCGGTGCACACGGTTTGGATCTCGTTAAGCGTCAGATTGCTCGAGATTGCCTGCAGCAGCGCACGGCGGCGATGCGTGCCGTTGGTGTCCTGCTGGTTCAGGATGTTCAGCGCGCCTGCCATTCGATCGGCGGTGGCGTTGGGATTGGTTTCGTGCGGCGCCGGCGGCGTGCCGGGGTCCTGCAGCGACTTGTCATTGCTCGAATTGGTTGTGTTCGACAGGGGGTCCCACGCCTGATTCAAGAAGTCCTTGATAGTGCGCGCCAGCATCCCCCCGTCCACGTCGTCCGTGAGTGACACGCTCGCCGTGACGGTGCGTGTCCACGACGGAGCGAACCCTATGAGCTCTAATTCGTTGTACTCGACATAGGGCGCGGAAACTGCTAGGGGCACTTGAAACTCTTGCCCATTGTCGGTGAAGGTGGCTAAAGATCTACAGATCGAGTCAACACAACCACGCGATTCAACGACGACGCGGACTTGGGGCCCTGACCCCAGGGGAATTACCGAGCGAACCCTCGCAAAGGCAGTGGAATCGCCCCAGACCGCACCGAACGCAACCGCGGCGTGTAGCAGCAGCAGCGGCAGCATGTGAACACAGAGACAGGAGGGGAAAAGACTGGAAAGAAACTAACTTGAATTCCCCTTGGCTCCCTCTCTCTCTTTGTTATTCTTTCTCTGGCGCACGCCCGCCAAAGCTAGAGGCAAAAGGAAACATGCGTGCCCCCCCCCCCCAGGAAAAGGAGCCGGGGGGTGCCAGAGAGGGGGGAAATGTGCGACCAAGCGTGGTCCTGACTTTTTCGGCTCTCCTTTTTTCCTCCGACCCCTCTTCCCCCGCACATTTGCGAAGCGAGCGGCGGCGGGCGGGGGGCAAGATCTCCCCGTGCGACTGTCTGTGCTTTTTTTGCCGTCACCCCCAAATTTCTTTCTTTCCCCATCTCTCACCCCCGCCCTACCTGGTTTTTTCTCTCCCCCCCCCCCCCCGCCTTTCTCTCTCTCTCTCTCTCTCTTTGCTCACACACACTCGCACCGCGGGAGTGCTAGGTTGCACACACCTGGCCGCAAACGGGTTCATCCTCAGTCCTCCCTTATTAAGAAAAAAAGGACAAAATAGGCACCCAAGACAGACCGGAAATGAGCGAACTAAGTTTTGTTCTCGCGCTCAAGACGGGGCGGCCCGGGTGTTACGACAAGCTCTGGTGCCAGCTCAGGCAGGCCAACCAGGCCGACTTGCTAGAAGTTCTCGACACTAAAGCCAACAAATGGGAAATACAAGCAACAGCAGACCCCGGGCGCCCCGTGGCGGTCAGCCTTTTCGGCCTGGTGCCGCTGTCAACCCCCGGGCACCAGGGCATCACGTGCATAGACCGAACGCTGGTGTGGGCGGATAAGAAGGGGTCCGGGGCCGGGGCGTTCAGTATCGAGAAGCTCGAGTGGGCCGCAGACGACACACGGCAGGAGTTGGCAACGCGAACCAGGACCGAGCTTAAAACGTTGCTAGAACAGTTGTCGACCGAATTTAATGGGTGTGTCATGGATTCGAACGTACCCTTTGCCCAGACCACCGCCAGGATTAGGCACCTGGACTACTTTCGCGAGAGCTTGTTCGGGGGCTGCCGGATGCCGGGGGCAGTGGAAATGCGGCTGCTGCAGAGGCAGGTGAGGGCATCGTACAAGGGGCCCACGCCTAAAGAACTGCAGCAGGCCGCGGACGCTTGCACCCGGGCTACGACCGTAGACGAAAAGTGGCTGGCCGCCGTTACACATCCGGCGCTATGCCACTGGGCGTACCACTGCGCCTGGGCCCTGCGGCGCCTAGGTCTGACAGAAAGGCTGGTGTGGCAACACGGGGACCTGCAAGGAAAAAGTGCACAGGAGTGGCTAAGCGAGGCCCGCCAAGCCAGGTCGAGCAAGCCCTTGCAAAGGCTGCTGGCGCTGGGCGGCGAGGTTCTGGCAGAAATGCTGGGCTTTTTCAGCCGGGCGCAGTGGTACCTGGAGGACAGGCTCGACGTGTGCGGCCGGGGCGGAGCGCGCGGCAAGCACGACTTCCGTTTGCGCGACCAGGTGCTGCACACGCTGGACCTGCCGGGCGAGCTGGCGGCCCAGTGCGCCGACGACTGTGAGAGCCTGTCGCTGAGCTGCTTTATCCAGTCCGAGAGTTTCCTGTGCTGGTGCGAGTCAGTCTTGGACTATATCGACGCGCTGCCGCCGCTGCTAGCGCTGGTAGTGACGTGCGCGCACAAGTTCTACCGAACAACCCTGGTAGTAGGCAGCGTAGCCTTCGGTGTGGGCGCCGGCGACCCCGTCGCCCGGCAGGAGGTGCCCGTGGCAGAGGCGCGCGAGTTCGAGGCGGCCAGGCGGGGGGCCCAGATCTCGAACGAAACGGCCCTGCCCCGGGACGACGCCAGGATCCAGTGCCACGTGTTATGCCTGCTGGTACCGTCGGCCTGGCTCCGGGCGCGAAGGGCGCAGCAGCCGCCGGGCCACACGGTCGGGCAGGCCAGGCGGCTGCTGGGGGCCGGCCGCCAGAGCCTGCCGTTGCTCCCCGTAGACTGCACGGTGATTACGCTGGCGAACCAAAACCTATTGGCCGGCGGCGGCGTGCAGCCATGTCTACCCCCCAGGATGTAATTAAGGCATCGGCCCCGGTTGCGGTGTAGTTGAGGGCCGAGAACGGTATGTCAATGGTGAGGGAAGCCTCGTTGGTACAGCTCGAACGTAGCAGCAGCACGAGCGCACCACAGTCACTACAAGTGCAAGTCAGGCCCACCGTTGCTTGCCAGACAGTGCCGAAAAAACAACCGGACGGTTCCGAGCTTTGCATGGCCACGGTGCTGTTGTTGGTGCAATTAGTGGGTTGCACCAGAACTGCGTTCAGCGTACCCCAGGGCTGGGGCACCGACACTAAGAGCCGCAGGGAGACGAAGGGGGCTGCTATCCGCACGCTCGTACTCTCCAGCCACGGCGAGGGCCAGGCCGCGTTGGCCAGGGTTTCGTCGGCGGGCCCCGGCACGGGGCCGCACTGGCTGCTGTTGTAGCCGTCAACGGGCGCTGTGCAAACAGCGGGGACGGCGGACGGGGACACCGAAATCGGAGTGGACAACACCGGGAGTGACACCGAAGGCGAGGTGGAACCCGAAGGCGACGTGGACACCGAAAGTGAAGTGGACCCCGAAGGCGAGGTGGACACCGAAAGTGAAGTTGACCTCGAAAGTGAAGTGGACACCGAAGGCGAGGTGGACCCCGAAAGTGAAGTTGACCCCGAAGGCGAGGTGGACCCGAAAAGTGAAGTTGACACCGAAAGTGAAATTGACACCGAAAGTGAAGTTGACACCGAAAGTGAAGTTGACACCGAAAGTGAAGTGGACCCCGAAGGCGAGGTGGACCCCGAAAGTGAAGTGGACCCCGAAGGCGAGGTGGACCCCGAAAGTGAAGTTGACCTCGAAAGTGAAGTGGACACCGAAGGCGAGGCTGACACCAAAAGTGAAGTTGACACCGAAAGTGAAGTTGACACCGAAGGAGAAGTGGAACCCGAAGGCGAGATGGACACTGGAGGTGAGGCCCGCGCCGAAAGTGACGTGGACACCGAAGGTGAGGCCCGCGCCGTAGGCGTAGCCGGCGGGGACGCAGACCAAGTAGTTTGCAGGGGAGCGGGCGATGCCTTGGGTTTGTAGAGTCGGCTACTCTGGTGTCGTAAACGTGCCGCGCATGCAAACGTGCACGGACAGAAGGTGCACACCCGTGTTGCTAGTAGTAACCAGAGCGCAAAGGAGATTTCTCCAGAACCAAGTAAAGCGTAGCTTAGACATTACCAAGCCCTTTGCGTGTCAGGCATAACACCAGGAACGAGTGTTTGGGAGGGTGAAAGGGTTGTGTCCCAAGAAAAAGAAAGGCCAGGGAAAAGATAATCAAGAAATAGCAGGCAACTAGATTGCTCCCACACCCGACTACAATTTGTTTGCCTTTAATCTTTTTGGTCTCATTGTTCTTTACTGTGCACAAAGACAGATTTTGGTTGTCGGTTTCGGTAACATTCGTTTGTGCTCTCCTAGACCCCTCCCGCGCAGACAACCTCTTTTTTTCACCAACCTTCCTCCCCTCCATCCCCTTCCCCCCTCCCTCTCACTCCCTCCCTTTGGCTAAAACCTTGTGCGGGAGAGCCAAGGGGAATAGCAACCCCCCGCCCCTTTACCGCCACCTCGTACATCTGGTCCTTGGCAAGGCAACGAAAGCGAGAGAGTGGGCATCCTTGGCCAACTACTCCGCGAGCTGCTCCGCGAGCCGCTCCACGAAAGACTTTCTTCCCCCTCTTTTGTCTCGCTTGTGCGGATTTCACAGCAAGGTGTTTGTTTCATCGTCCGAGTCTTCGTCGAGGGTATCGGCAGTGATAAAGCTCTGCAAGTTCCGGAAGCTAATAGGGGCAGGGTAGTCCGGCTGCGTGTCTCGGGTGCCTTGCGCAACTGTCGGCCGCTCCTCTCGTTGTAACCACAGAAAGAAAGCAGCCTCCGATAGGGCGGCTAGCGCAAGGCACTACAAGCCGTTCGGTATACCAGACAAAACCAGTAACACAAGAGCTTGCAAGCATAACGATGGGCAGCCAGTCCCGGCCGCGGAACAGACAGGCCAGCAGAAGCAACCAGGCCACTTCCGCCCAGGTTGTCCAGGGCACCTCCGCGGCTACGCCGCAAATGCCCAGCAGGCAGTACAGGCTGTACCACACTATTCGCTGTAGCCTTGGCGCTTGGCACCGCAACACAAGGAGGCCCGCGTAAGGCTGTGCAGTCAGGAGCGAGGCCCTGTCTAGACGTCTCTGCCAAGCAAAGCCGGCGGTCAAATGCAGGGTGTACCGAGCCCACCACAGAAGAACACACAAAAGAAAAAGAGCCTTTTCTCCTCTAGTCACAGGGCGGCGGTTCTGCCGCATCAACACGAACAGGCAGAAAGTTCCGATGGTCTGGGCCTCAAGTATGACCGCGAAGGGTGCTGATTGCTCGCCCGGCAGCGTCCGCAGCAGCCGGAGCCAAGCAGCCGGTGTTTGCATTTTTCTCCGCCCCCCCCTTCCTACCCCCCACTTTTGGGTCGCAGTCGCCTTTCCCTAGTAACCAACCCCGAACCAAAATTTTTGGTCACTGCGCCAAAGAAAAGTACTTCGCTTGTTTTGCCGCTTCATACCGTTTCCCTCCCTCCGCCTTTCTCTCCACCCCGACTTTCTTTTGGCAGGCCCCCCCCTCTTGCCTAGACCTTTCGTTCTTTTTAAACTTTCCTCCCCCCTTTTTTTCCTCCCTTTGCCCAACCCCCCCCCCCTCTTCCATCGCTGTGTTTTTTATCTCCGGTAGCGCGCTGTTTGGACCCAACCCCCTCCCTTCCCCTCCCTCTTTCCTCGTTTCCACCACACCTTTTCCTCGGGGGAGGGGGTGGGGGGGGGGGGGGGGAAACAGTACCTTGATTCTTGCGTGGGCCTATAGTTTCCGTGTCATTTTCCCGTGCCGGACAAAGTAGTGGACCTTCCTTGATCCGCGCCGTCCCGTTCTGACAGAGATGAAGAGCAAAAAGCGCCGCTGTTTAGAAGTGTTGTACGGGACCGCCACGCCGGCGGTCCCCCCGCCGCTGCAAACCGAGGGCAAACCCCACCAAGCCACGCTCCTGCGAATTCGAGAGCTGGAGCGCCTGCGCAGGGCTAGCTGGCAATTGGACGACGGTCACTGGCTCAGGCAGGACACCGTGGCAGAGATGGAGACGTTGCGGAGCCACCTGCTGTCGCTGGCGCTGGCCGTGCTAGGGCTGGACGAACATGCACCTCCCGACAGGCTGTTTGCCATGCCCCGGGACCTGGGCGCGCACGAACTAGGCCTGATCTGCAAGGGGGCGGCGACTGGCTCGTGGCGCCCAAGGACGACGGCGTGCGTGTGCTGGTACTGTTCTTGCGGGGCAAGTGCTTTTTCATTAAGCGAGAAAGGCCGTACGTGGAGGACGTAGAGCCGGACGCGCCGTTCGACGAGAGCGACGGCCCAATGTTTTTTCTGCTCGATGCAGAGCTGGTCCAGAACGCCGGCACCAACGCTCGTTTGCTGCGCGTTTGCGACCTGCTGGCGTACGGCCAGCAGTCGCTGGCCGGACTGCCCTTCTCCCGGCGGCTGGGGCTGCGCGACCTGTTCCTGGCTAGCCTGGCCAAGGACGGCAAATGCCAGACGCTGCGCACCCTGGCCGGCAAAGAGATCTTTCCGCTCAACGTGGCCGCCGGCAAGCTGGCCACCCTCCAGCCCAGCGGCAACCGCTGGTACTTCGACCAGGGCGAGTACCGAGTTCCGGTCGACGGTGTCATCTTTGCGGACGCGGGCGCCGCGTACCGTGGTGGTGTGCAGCAGGGCCTTTGCAAGTGGAAATTCAGCCCGACCGTAGATCTGGAGCTCGTGCTGCACCAAGAGCTTTTCTTTGACAGGGCGCTGACGCCAGCCGTGGCCGGTGCGCTGCTCAGGCAGTACTGGTCCGTCTGGTCCGCGCACACGCCGCCGACCCCTAGTTCGGAGGACGAGTCGTTCTGTGCGCCCAAGAGCGAGGCACCGCTGGTCTTCCCGCGCTCGTCCGCACTGCCGGGTGCCTGGGGAGAGTGCGTGTTCAACCGGGCCAAGGGTTCCTGGGTCACGTCTTCGTTTGTGCTGGAAGGCCTGCCGCTCGATCAGCACACCGCGGACAGCGCCAAGTGGCCCGTGCGCTGGCTGCGGAAGCCCGGGGGGGAGGTACGACAGTGGGCGGCCCGCCGGTCGTGGCAACCCCCCAGCAGGCCGTGGAGGAACTGATGCGCCAGAGGGCGGGGCTGCCGCCCCGCAAGCTTTATTTCCGACTCACCGGCTGCCACCACCACGAGGCGTGACTCACGTCGGCCTCGCGTACTCGGTCCCGCAGAACGAGCTGGCGCCCGTCACCAGGGGTCCGGGTGCCAGCCTGACACTTTTCAATGCGGCCGTGGCGCCCGAGTCGGTGGCCGGCATCTGGGAAATCCAGCTCACCGACGAGGGCGCCCCGCAGCTGCTGCTTAGGCGCCAAAAGGACAAGCCGAATTTCCATACGACCGCTATGCAGGCGCTGCGCGCCTCCGCGGCCGGGGTCAAGCTGGAAGACGTCCTGGCCCTGCTGCAACCGGACGAGCAAAGGGCTGCCGGATCCACCACCACCACAACAATAAAATAAAACTTTTTTAATAAAAAAGGAATTTTGTAAAAATTAAAGTTCCCGGGGGAGGAGACTTTTCTTTTTTAGGCCGCGCGCCCCGGGTTGGTGAAAATAGAGCGTGCCTAAAAACTCAGGCGCGGCCCCAGGGCGTCCCGAACCTGCTTCACGTGATCTTGTTCGGGCAGGGTCCTGAACATGGCGACGGTTCTGGCCCTCACGGTTGACACGGGCTCCTGGGCTGTCGACAGCACCATCTTGTCACGCGCTGTCATGATGAACTTCTGCCAGAGCATAAATACCAGGAGCAGCCAGGGATGACTAATCCTGCGTGAAAACCGCAAGTCCTTGCATTCTTGGCTCACAGTAACCCGCAGGGCCCGCGCCAACGACAACAGGAAGCAGCTCCCTTCAGTTCTCTGATCCGCGGTGTCGTGCCCCCCGGCGGATTCGTCCGCACTCTTGACCTCAAAGTTCAAGTCTTGTTTTCGTAGGGCTTGGGCTAGATCGTTGCACCTTTGGGAGCTGACACGCGTGCTTGGGTCATAGACAAAGAGAGTGTTGCGCTGCCGGAAAAAAACTAGGGCGTGACCCAAGTCGTCGCGTGGGTCTTGCTGTGAGACCAAGAAAGTAGTGTACCGTTGTAGATCCCCGCTCGAGATGTCGAGGGTATTTGCGCGTACATTCCAGCGCGGCTTGCGCGGGCACAGCCGCGCAAAAGGCCGAGCGCGGCCGTGTGTGAATTTGGCAAGCAGCGACAGAAGATCCAAACTCTGTTGGTGCAAGACCCTCCGAGCTCGGAGTCGTAGGACTCGATCAGCCCCATACCAAAGTAGCTGTACCCGTTCTTGTAGCCAACGTTGCGCTGCCAGTCATAGCCGTCTATCTGCCCCAGCCCGCGCAGCCACCAGTCCAGCACCCAGGCCTCCTCACCGTTGGCGACCTCTATGGGAAGGTCCCAACCCAACGCCAGCGGCCAGCTCTGCCCGAGAGCGTCCGCCTGCCAGCTACCGCCGCACAGCACGGAGGCCCGGAAGTCGATCTCACATTCGATGAACTCGCTGTGCGTCAGGTTGGCGGCGTAGCTCCAGGCGAAGGCGAAGGCCGGCGGCAGAGGCCCCAACGGTAGGACAACACGTTTCTGAGAGCGTACTTTCTTGTCAGTAATTACGATGTCGCTGGCGGATGCCCTCGTCTCGTCGTCTTCTTTGTTGGCCTGCCGCAAGCACCTGTCCGCCGCCAACCAAAACAGCTTGAAAACTCTTTCTAGACCGTCGCCCCCCAGCCTATCACAGCCGCCGGGACTTTTAGACCCAAACCAGGTTTCTAGCGCGGGCCAGGGCCGGAGCGGCACTACCGGGCCCTTGACCTGCCAGGCCAGGGCCTGGTCCAGCGCCGAGGCCCAGCACTTCAACACTTGGTTGAGGTGGACAATCCGTAGCGGCGGCCCTGCTGGTTTCAGCCCTGCTAGTTGTAGCGCGCGCCGCGCCGGCTCGCTGCTAATCGATTGGCACGCCTTGACAAGCTCGGTATGACTGCTGTCCAGCGACAGCCAGCACACGCGGTCTCGGTTGAACAGCGTCTCGATGTCTGTGCGGTCAGTTTTTAGATCATGCGCTAGCAGCTTGGCCCTGGCGGCCAAGTCGACCCACGGCAAATGATGGTCTCTGAACAGTTCCACCACGCGGCGGAGCGTGTCGAGGTCTTCGTGCCAGCGCTGGTTGGACAGCAGCTCCAACAGCCCTGTGAATTTGGGCAGGGGAATGGGGGCCGTCGTATGCCAGGCCCACTGTTCAAGGCAATGCAACCCCGCCCGCACGAGCAGAGTTGCATTCTGTGGCTCGTGAGCGGCCCTTTCGAGGCACGTGTCTATAATGTCGCGCGACCAGAACTCTCTGGCCGCCGCTTGCGCCACTAGACTTACACGTGCCCCGGCCCTTCTTTGACGCTTGGACGAGCAAGACTTACAGCTCATTGCTGACATTTTAATAAAACTAGTAACAGTTTTTTTTAAGAACGGGTGGATTGGGGGGGGGGGGGAGCGGGCCCGGAACAGCAAAGAAAAGGGGACCTCCGAACCCGCCTCCGGATAACATTCCAGCGCTGTACGCGCGTCGCTTGCCCCTCCCCGCCCCTCCCGACCGCCCTTTTTGCTGCTGGCCGCCAAAGCCCAATTACAAGCCGCTGTGCAAGCGCCCCGGCGCACGGGGGATGCGGAACAACAAATGAGGGCAGGGGCTGAAAAAGCCGCACCCGTGGCGGGGCCCCGCCTTCTTTTGTTCGGTTTCAACACAAGCTCGTGGTCTCTGGCGCTTCTGCTTGCCTGTAAGGTCCGGGCCGCCCGCGCGCGGCGGCGGCGTGCCCGCTGATTACTTGGGTCCACAGCTCGCGCAACTCCCGCAGTGCCTGCCGGTCGCCGCCCCTCGCAGCAATCGTGTACCACACTATAGCCAGACCAACGTGGTGGGGGTGGACGATGCCCCTCTCGCAGAAGAAGCCTACCATGTACTGGCAGTTCGAACAGACTAGACCCGCGCCCCTCCGGTACATGATTAGGGCCAGCCCCTGGTCCTGCTGCATGCCCAGCCCATTGCGAGCGCAGTAGGCAAAGGCGTACATAGAGTCCAAGCAGTCCACTGCGCTGGCGAGAGCGAGAAACGTGCGCGCGGCCCGCCTTGCGTCACGCACACAGCTGATGCCCGCAAGCAAATAGACAGCCAGATTGTAGGCCGAAGAGCTGCAGCCCTGGTGGGCGGCCAGGGCCCAGGCCGAGATGGCCAGCCCGTTGTTCTTTCGTCCGCCCAGGCCCAGGTTGTACATGTCCCCCAGCAGCCTCGCCGCGAGCCCGAGCTGGCAGCCGACCACAGCGCGCGCCTGGCGTCACGAAAATGTCCCGCGCGGTACAGAGCCAAACCAAAAGACTCGTCGTCGATCATCCCGAGCCCACGCTTGGGTGTTTGGGGCCGTAAGGTTTCATCGTCCAGGCTCTTAATCGTTCGTACTTCGGAGACTGAATACAGCGCGTACGAGGCCAGAGCACTATCCACGACGGCTGAATAGAAGCGCCTCGAATGGCATGAGTCTCTATTGTTCATGGTGCGACGTGGGTCGGGGGGGGGAAGGCCGGCAGCAGATATTTACAACACTCTCCGCAGCTTCCTTTTTTTTTAATTACAGAAACCAGCCGCCTGTTTGTTTTTTTTTTGGGTAGCAGATCAGGCCCGCCCCCCCGCTCGTCCGCCGCAGGTACGCTTTCTTGTGAGCGGTCTGTGCTTGACGGGTTGCAAAAGCCCTTTCGCAGCATCCTTGTTCGCAGCGATAGGGCCTCACGCCGGTGTGCTGTGTCAGATGGCTCTCCCAGTTGACCTTCTGAGTAAATTTCCGGTGGCAGAAGGCACACTCGTAGTCCTTGTGCGGGTCGTGGATCTTGAGATGCAAGCGCAGGCTGCCTTTGTGCCTCAGGAATTTGCCGCACACGTGGCACATCACCCCGCAGCCACAGGGCGCCGGCACGGACGGCAGCACCTGCGGCGGCTGTGCTTCGGCAGTACTTTGGCACCCCGGCACCGCGCACCTGGGCTTCCACCTTTGGGCGTGCCTGAGCGAATGCGTTTCTAGGCCGCTCCTCCGTGCGAATCTGCGCGGGCAGAGCGGACAAATGAACGGCTTGGTGTGAGTGTTCAGGTGCGAACACAGGTTGTTCTTCTTGGTAACGGTGAATCCACACAACGGGCATTCAACCTCCGCTGGGCCACTGAGCGCTCTGCGGTGCCGGGCCATGTGTCTCTTGAAGTCCGTGTAAGACTTGTGCTGTGCGGGGCAGTGTGGGCAGGTCCAGAGGGCCCTCGTCGCGGCCATGTTCGTGCCCACGGGCGGGAAAGGGAGGAGGCCAGTGCGTGTGGGGTGGGGGGAAGAGTGCCCAAGAGAGAGAGAGACGTTTGGGATGGAAAGGGGGGGGGAGAGGGTTTTTGTTTTGAGGGATGACAGAAAATAAACAAGAGGAGGTAAAAAAAAGGTGCGGGGGGGGGGCCGAGGATCTTAGGCGCAACGAACGGTTGGCACGCACTACGACGGAGGGTGTGGGAGGGGGGGCCTGCCCTAGTTTCATCCCTTGCACACCCACGTACAGCAGGCAAAAGGGGTCTAGGCTAGGCCCCCCCTCCCCTATATTTCTTTTTTTGGAGCCCAAGCTGTCTTTAGAATACTCGCCCTCCCTGGGGCTTTGAAAGCTATGTTTGTGATTTTAATAAATGTCTGGACTGGGGCTCTTTTGTTGCGAGCGCAAGACTTGAAGGCCTTCAGCCGTGGTTGAATCCCAAACCTCTAGAACCCTGACTCGGCAGTCGCACGGCCGCAAAAGCGGCCAGCCCGGAAAGACCTGCTTGCGCGTTTCGATCGCGAATTCCCTGTTGGTAAAGGCCGCCCCGATCTTGAGAATACTGCCGTTAAGGACCCGGGCGCTCAGTGCGTTATAGAGCACGTTGCCGTGCGTGCCGATGAAGATGCAGGGCTCCTTCCCCCCCTTTTCTTCGGTCAGTTTCCGGACGTGTTCACGCAGTTCTTGCAGGCCCTTGGTGGGGCACTGTGAAATCAGCAGCTGGCCATTGTCGTCGTACGCCTGGTCCAGTGCGTCGAGTTCTCCAAGTTGTACAACCTCGGCCCAGCGTTGTTTGACACTGTTATAAAACGAGGCCCGCTCCCGGTGCTGCCGGGCCATGAGCTCTAGCGTGCAGTTCACTACCAGTACGACCTCCTGCAACGTGGTTAGGCCCGTGCCGGTAGGCAGGCCCCCCGACGTGCACCTGGTGATATCCCTCTTCTGGCGGCCGCACAGGCATGGGTCCCAGAGATGCGTCTCCGCCAGCAACCAGCAGGGGCTGATCTTAAAGTTCTGTTCTTTGGCACTTTCATCCCAGAACATAAAAAATGTCGTGAGAATCGAACGCGGCATCGGCGAACACAGGATCGAATCAAACTCCTTGCTCGCTGGCACGCAGTTCCGGGCCTTGTTTAGGCGATCGCTGCCCGCCAGCTTTTCCCAGTAATTGAGAGGGGACAGCCAGGGGTGCTTGCATACCGACAAAGCATGATCCTTGAGATCATCTCCGCAGTTGTTACCACAAGGGAAGTGCCTCTGGATAAACGCGCAGACGCGCAGTTCGCTGTCCGTCATGCGGTTCCCTTGTGCTTTACAATAAAAAAAAGAACAGGGGAGGCTTTCCGTTCCTGGGGGCGCGTGTGTTACGAAATCCTGCGGGGGAAATGTCCGCCGCTAATTTTTCTCTTGCTTCCCTTTCTCCCCCCTTGCCCCTCCCCCTCTACCCATATTGTCACGGCTCCCTTGTTCTGGCAATGGGCGGGGGGGGGGGGTAAGGTGGGTGTGGAAAAAGATCGATCCCCTCCCCCGCTCTTCCCCCCTGCCTTTGTACACAGCCGAATCCCGCCCTTTCCCCCAGATCCCTTTTCTTCTCGTCGTCTCTCTCCCCCCGCGGCAAAACGCGAAGTGGGAAAGCGCACAGCCAGCCAGAAGGGAAAAAAAGAAAGTGTCGGGAGAAAGGTGGGGGGCCACGGCGCGCGGATGGACGCGTCGGCGGAGACGATCTCTGCCCTCATCGCGCAACAACTAGCACGCGACGAGGGTTTGCGAGATTTGTGTGCAGGGGCCCAGCCCGTCGCGACGGTACAAGAGGCCGGCGCGCTGTCGCTGGCCTTTGTCGAAGAGGAATTCAAGCACAACCGTTGCGCCATTGAAAGCCTGCGTAATTTCGTGACGCACGTAGCGCCGGGGCTGGTCAACAAGCTCTCCCTGCAGACGCGCCTGCGCTTTGTTGGGACGGAGGAATTCGACAAGCTGTGCCAGAAACGGAACCAGGGCACCTGCCTGCGGGAGGCGCTGAGGGATTGGCTGCGGTCGGAGCACGTCGCGGCGGCAGCTATCTGCGTGCCCCGCCTAGTGCCCGTGCAGGCGCGCGGGCGCGCGGGCGCGGAGGACGCGGGGCCCGTGTACATCCTGAAGATGTCAACTGAATTCAAGGGCTTCGAGGACCCGCGCGGCAGCTATGGCGTGCTGTGCGAGACCGGCGGCAGCTGGTGCGCCGAGCTCAGGGCCGAGGTCCGTTGGGCCCTGCAGCGGCGGAATAGTTCCGGAATGTACGAAGACGTAACGCACGAAGCGTGGCTGCCGCCCCCGCGCGTCGTGACGTTGTTGACGCTGCCGTGGCCCCTGAACCTGCCCCCGCCCAGCGCGTTGCGGGCGGGGTGGCCGACGATCAGGCGCTGGTTTACCACCAGTGCCGACAGCCACTACTGGCGCAGTGAGCAGGGCCTAGAGGTGGGTTGCTGGGTCCCGTTCGTGCTGCTGAACGGGGTGACCTGGGCCATCGAGGGCCGCGAAGTGCCGCCGCTCGACCACCCGTTGCTGCGGCAGTGGGATAAACGCAACAACTCGCTGGCCGGGCGCGCGCCCGACACTACGTTTAGCCGCACCCTGCAGACGGGCCCCGGGGCCGTCGTGCGCGAGGTCTACAAGATCTCGGCGACCGCCAGCACACCGGGCGGGACGCGCCGCCGCGCCGTCGTGTGGCACACGGGTCGCGCGCAAGAGACCGAGACCAACGCGATCGCGGCGGGACAGGGCGTGGACAGCCCGCTAGCGCCGGCGCGCGCCGATGACGAGGGCGAAGACGGCGGCGGGGGCGCGCACTGTGCGCAGTACCACGTCGACAACATGCACAACCAGGAGGCGCTGATGGTCGGCGCCAAGCGCCAGCGCAAGCTGCACTTGTACCCAGATACGGGCCGTGCGGGCGGCCGCCGCGACCAGACACTGAGGAGTGCCTACGGCAACCGACAGAACGTGCCGCCCACCGACTTCGCCGACGCCTGGGCCACCAGGGCGGCGCGGCAGCGCGGGCCCGCCGTGACCGACGCCTGCCTGCCTCAGGCCCGCGTGCAGACGTTTGTGCGCGCGCAGACGCGTTCGGACTCGGCCCTGCCCGTGCTGACCGCCCGGGTCTTCGTGGGGCAGCCGTGCGACCTGCCCTTCGTACTGATGTGGCGCGCGCTCGGCATCGGCTGTTGGGAAGAACTGCGCCAGCTAGTGACCCGCGGCGACGACGCGTGCGCCCAGGCCGTGTACCTAGACATCGTGCACCGTTCCTGGGCGCTCAACGAAGGAGTCGTCACGCGCGAGCAGGCCCTGTTCCGCCTGGGGCAGTTGTGGTGCCTGCGGACCAAGCAGTTTTCCGTCGAGCAGATGCAGGGCCAGGGGCTGTGGTGGCTGCGCAACATGTTCCTGCTGCACATTTTCCCGGGAGCGCCGCAGTGGCTGGCGGCGGCCGTGCGCCGGGCCTCGCGTTTGCCGGCGCGCTGCGCCGCGATTGTGGCGGACTACGCGCTCGACGACGACTGCAATAAACAGTTGCTGCGGTACGGGGACGCGCGCAAAGCCGAGCACCTGGCGGACGGCGCGCGGGCTCTCAGCCGCGCCGAGGCCGGGCTGCCGTCCGTGCTGTCGGTGGCCGAGGGGCAGCCGTCCGCGGGCCTGTCGGACCCGCTCGCCATGCAGAGCCGGGCGGTGCTGACGCTGGCGCAGCTTTACTCGCACAATCTGCAGCGCGCCTTCCAGCGCGTGCGCTCGTTCGCGCAGTCGCGCCTGACGTCGTGGGGCGGGCTGGCCGTCTGCATCGACCCGGTGGTTTTGCTAGACAGCGCGCAGATGTCGCGCGTGTTCCAGGAGTTCGCGTCCCCGAGGGACCGGGCCGGCGCCAGCGACGCGCAGCCGCTGCAGCGCGTGCTGCAGCACTTGCGCTGCAACCTGGCCAAGAAGTACTCGCTCGCGCGCCGCGTGTGCCGGATGGTGCCGAACGGCCAGGTCATGACGTCCGACCAGCGGTTCGACGTCTCGCAGCTGAGTTTTCTGGACCCGAACGAGACCAGCAAGTCCGCCAAGTCGGGCTACGACAAGCGCCTGTCGTTGTTCACCACCATCACCCCCGAGCTGGACAGCGCGTGGGCCGCCTCGCTCGAGGACTGGGTCACAAACCGCTGCGACGTCGCGACGTCGCGGCTGTCGCTGGGTGAATTTGTGGTCGAGTGCCACGGCCGCGTGCTGGGGTCCATCAGCGCCGCCGGCGCCGAGCGAATGCTACGGGACTTGCGCGCGCTCAAGCGCGGGGCGCAGGGCGACGACGTGGCGGACGCGGGCGGGCTGGCCCTGAGGCATCTGGGCCTGCTGCTGGACCGCGACGAGAAACGGCTAATCATTCACACGTACGCGGGCAGGCTGTCGGCGCCCGTGTTGCATGTCGATGCGGATGTCGTGCCCTGCCGGCCGACGTGCGCCGCATCTGGGCCGGCTGGCGGCTGCGAGAATTGCGCCTGCCGCATGACGACAGTGCGTCCAGTTACCTCGTGAGCAACCAGCTGCCGCCGGCAGCGGCTGACTGCGTGGCTGCGTGGCGCGCTCTGCGCGACCAGGGCTGCCTGGTGTGGCTCAGCATCCAGGAGTCGGCGGTGCAGGTAGGCTGCGAGAGCCTGAGCAAGTTCGCAGCCCGCGCGCCCGACTGTAACTTCGTGGACCTGTCGCCCGCCCGCCACCTGAGCTTTTCTTCGGCGCTGACGCTGTTCCACGAGCATGTGACGGGCCCGCGCCTCGTGTACGCGGTCGGCATGCAGTCGCAGTCCATCGGACAACGCCAGCCCGGGCGCTTGTTGTCCAGCTCGGCCAAGGAGCTGCTGCGCGGCGACCGGCCGCTGCTCGAGGCGCCCGTCGCGGCGTCTACGCTCGGGGTGCAGCCGCTGGGGCTCAACGTGCCGGTCGCGTACCGGGCGTGGTCGCACAACCAGGACGACGGCACGGTCTGGAGCCAGGGCGCGGCCGACCGTGGGTTGTTTGCGTTCCTGGACAGCAGGGCGTACTACGACCGCATGCACCTCGCGCCCGTGTCTACGAAGGCGCCGGCCGCGCCGCTTCCGCCGCCGGCTGCCACCAGCGGCTGGGACGGAGTGCTGGCCCGCACGCGCGCGGCGCTCGCGACCGACAGCCACAAGCTCGCCAAGGCCCGCGGCTGCCGCTCGCTGGAGGGCTACCTGCTGGGCAAACGCCGCGACGACGCGTGGACCGTGCCGCTCGGGCGCACGGTGCTGCCCGGGGACGTGCTGTTGCGCGCGCTGTCGTCGGCCGAGCCGGACGGCAGCGACGAGTCTTGCGTGCGGCGCACGGTGGCGCAGACGCGCGGGGTCGTGTCGCAGAACTGCCTATCAATTTCCGATCAGGTGTGGCTGGACACGGACCCCGCGCAAACGCCGCGGGACTGCGGCTGCGCACCGGTGTACGCGCGCATGGTCGTAACCCGCCTGCTGCCTTTCCAGTACGGCGACAAGATCACCAACTCGTCGGGCCAGAAATGCACGCTGTGTGTGTTCGTGCCCGACCACGCACTGCCCTACCTGCCGACCGGCGAGCGCCCGGCCGTGCTGCTCGGGCCCTCGCAGATGTTCCGCAAGACCATCAACGACTGCGTCACCACGCTGCAGACGAGGCTCATAGCCCAGTACGGCCGGCAGCTGACGCACGAAACTACTGGCGGGCCCGCCAGCTACGTGTGGCCCTGGAACCAGGAGCTGCTGGCCTACACGCGGCTGTACGCCCTGCAACAGCAGAAGTGCCGCCTCTGGCGCCCGGACTTCTGGTGGGTGCTGGAGGCGCACTGCTGCCCCATTGCCGCCAGGCTGTGGCGCAGCTGCCTGGAACACTGGCTCCGCCGGGCGTCCGCGCCGACGTCGGGGCCCGCCTTCGCGGCGCTCAGCAAGGTCCTGCGCCTGGCGCTGCAGGCCTACGACGTCGGCGCGGTGCCGGCGCGGGGCTGCGCCCACCAGAGCAAGCCACACTTCCACGCGGGCGACGGCTCGTGCCGTGACGCTCTTGGCGTGAGCGAGCTCGCACAGTGGGCCCACGCAGAGGAGAGCTGGCTCCTGGCGCAGGGCCGCCGCGCCAAGGTAATGCTAGGCCCGCCCGCGGGCGGGGCCCGCCGGGCGCTGGAGCTGGCCCTCGCGGGGAAGGCGTTAGGCACGGGTTGGCGCGGGCCGCTGCTGCCCAACAGTGCCTGGGCGCCCGCCGCAGAATGCGCGGCTGCCGGCACGGCCGTCAACCTCGAGGCCACGTGGGACAGCGCACAGACGTGCGCCGCACCGTCAGCAGACGACACGGCCACGCCGGGCCTGCTGCAGGAGCTGCACTTGCGTGCGTCGGCCAGGATGTACAGCCCCGCCAGCATGGACCTGGACCCGCCCGCCAACCCCACGCTGTTCGGCTTCCAGTACTACATGCGCCAGGAAAAGACGAGCGAGGTGCAGTTCAAGGTCAGGCACCAGGGCCCGCTGGACCCGCTGACGCACCAGGGCACCAAGTCCGCGCGGGTGGACGGCGCGTCCAAGTTCGATTCCATGTGCCTGAACGCCGCGTTGCAGTCGGGGTCTACCGCGCTGCTGGAGCAGGTGCTGCAGAGCGCCGACTCGCGCCTCGACGTGGTCTGCCAGCGGTGCGGGCGGTTGGGGTAGACGGTGCCGACGGCGCGGCAGTGTGCCTCACTAGGTCCTGCTCCCGGGCCTTTGCGAGCGGCTCGCACCCGGGGCTAGTGCGCCTGCCCACGACGTTCGTACTGCTCAAGGCCCTGCAGACCCTGGACGCGTCGGGGCTCATGTACAAGATCCAAACGAACGCAGAGGAGGAAGAAAAGAAGTAAGCCAACGCAGGCAAAACCTCTTTTAAAACACAGGGAAAGCAAAAGTCGTTGAAGGACAGAAAAAAAGTACTAGTTTTATTTATCAAACAGCCCCGGACTTGGCCGTATTTTGCGGAAGGTTGGGTGTGGCAAGAAATTTGGCCGCCTTTTGCGGGCCGTCACCACAGATTTTTTTTTAGAGCGCAGGACATTTCGGCAGTTTGGACCGTCAAAAAAAGCTGGGGGAAGGATTGGCGGGCGGGGAAAAATCAGCAGACTGTTGATTTCTTTTCCCCGCCCGCCGATTTTCCCCCAGCTTTTTTTGACGGTCCAAAGGCCGAAATTGCCCCCAAAAAATTTTTTTTTGAGCTATCTTGGACCCGGCACTAGTGTCGACATGGCCGTATTTCGCGGAATGTTTGGTTTGCCAGTATCTTTTGGCCGTATTATCGCGGAAACTTTTTTTTTGGGAGACGTGAATTTGCGGGTGGCTCTTTTTTGTTCTTCCTACTCTCTCTCTCCCTCCCTTCACCAAAAAAAACTTGTCTTAAATTTTTTCAGCAGTCAACTAAACAAATCCCCTTGATAGACTTAAAGACGAAAAAAGATGTCAAGAGAAGGAAGAGCGTATCATGTACACAACACAGGCTTCGTCCCCGCCATGGTCGTTCAGCGGCCGGCTATGCCTCGAAGAGAAAGGTTTGCTGCGGGAATAATCTCGCTCTCTGAATGGAAATGGAAATGTTCGCACTGTCACCGAACAAACACACTGTCTGAAAAGAAATGTCAAGGGTGCCAGCGGCTTGACGCGTCCTATTTAGACCTGCCTGACGATACGTATGAGGCCAAGGCTGTTAAGAAATGGTACCAAACCCTGCAAGGCAGTCCAGATGACCAGCTTATGTCCTGCGTAGTGCCAGCTTCAGGGCAACCAGGCATACGTTCCAGAAACGTACGAGACACACGTTCCAACAGCGGGACAACAAAACTAGGAGGAACACAGGGTTCGCCCTCGTCCATTTTCTTTACCCTGATTGACTACTACTTCCAGGGCCTCCAGCAAGAACTCACCTTTGTGGATCTGGGTGCGGGCGCAGGTGTTGCTGTAAATATGGCCGCCTTCGTCGGCTTCAAGGGCGTGTACGGGGTTGAAGCCGGGAACTTTGGCGAAAACACTAGTATTGTACGCAGAAAGTTCTGCGCCAGAAAGGGCACTCCCGCTGCCACGCCGAAAGTACAGTTTAATACTACAGTGACAGAGGATTTTACACTAGATGACCTGTGGAACGATGAACCAGAACGTAAGATTTGCATCTATTTCTTTGTTACCAGTTGGACCATAAAGGACAAGGACATAGTGCTAAAGATGATTATAAAAGACCCGCGCGTTCGCTTTGTGTTGATCCTTGACTTCATCTCTTTAAAGTTGCGCGAAGGATTCTTTCCTCGTCAGTGGTCTGAACTGTTTACCGCTGATTGCCACCGGATTATCTATACCGCGGGCGGTAACGGTGAGTATCATTTACTGATCTTTCGCAGAAGGAGCGTGCCCGCGCCCGTCTGATTAGCAAAACAAAACAGGTTGTGGTTCATGCCGAGGAGCCCATTAAAATTTCCTTTCTCTTTTTGCTTGCGGAAGCTAAAAAACAAAGCTTGTCAGTCCCGGCGCGGCTCATTCTTCCTACTGCTGCTCAGCCCAACAAGAAACTTTTTTATAACGCCAGAAAGAAACTTGGGAACAGCGAGTGGGGCACAACGTGTCTCGTGCCTTAAACCACCACACCCCCCCCCCCCCCGGTCAGAATTGGATTTTCGCGTGGCGGCCTCGTCAGATGTCTAGCCGCAGATGGCGAACAGAAAGGCTGGGGCGTACCTCTGTTTGTGCGTAAATGTAGCGGCCCTCCGCACGGGTCTTTTACGAACTAGCTCCACAGTTGCCTTTTGTTGCAACAACTGTCTTCTGTTGGAGGGAACGCGCTGCAACCGTCTTTTGCTGCGCAGTCCATGCCTGGCGGCCGGCAGGGACATTGGCGGCGGGGCTGTGGCGCAACTCCGGAACTTGTGTTGCACAGCTGCGCGCGGGTAGGTTCTCGGTGCGGGGCTTTGAAGCGAAACTTGTGCTGTAGCAGCTGTGCGCGGGTGGGTTCTCGGTGCGGGGCTTTGAAGCGAAACTTGCGCTGTAGCAGCTGTGCGCGGGTAGGTTCTGGGGGCCCGCGCTCCATGGGGAGTGTGAACACAAAAAAAATGGGGGGAACAGGGCCTGCACGGAAAAAAGATGGGGAACAGGGCCTGCACGGAAAAAAAGCAAAAGACAGTGAGGAGGAGGGGCCAGAGCTTGGCGCAGTTCGGTTGCTACCTGGGACGTACGGTCGTTGCAGGACGCTACCAACATGTTCAGCGGCGCGACGTCCTTCAACGCGGACCTCTCGGGGTGGCACACGCAGAGCCTAGCCAGCGTCGACAATATGTTCCAAGGTGCCAGCAGCTTCGCCGGGACGGGGATAGCTAGCTGGACGCTCCCCACGCTGCCGAGCGGCGAAAGGTCTTGCAGCAGTATGCTTGCAGGCGCGGGCTGCGGACAATCGTGCCCGAGGCCCTTGACGGGGTGTTGCGGCCATTGCTTCCGGGCCAGGTACAAAGTCTGGAATCACTACATGAATTTAATAATGTACAAGCCGGCAGAAGATCATACGATCCGGGTGGATTGGGGCGATGGTCATGGCTGGATTACATGCCAGCAGCTGGACACAAATCCTATCTGTGTATCACGAACCGAATTAGCGCTCGGTACGTACGACATGGTTATCGACGGCCGCCTCGACGGGCTCGCAAGTTTTACCAGCAACTACAATGATTTCTTTCGCCTCATCTCAGTGCAGGGCTGGGGCAACGTCACTCTGTACAATGACGGTTCGAACACCCTGCTCGCTCCTCCGACCACAACTGATTATGATCGGTATAATAATCCTGCTTTATCGGAGCTCCAGTACTTGGCGCCCGTGAACGGCACGCGCGCGCTGGAACGCCTTACTGCCTGCAACTTCTTGTTTCTGGGGGCCAGTGTTCTGCAGGGCAGCCTGCGCGACTGGCGCCAGCCCTTGAGCTCAGTCGACTCTATGTTCTACAACGCATACGAGTTCAACGAAGATATTAGCGGTTGGCCCGTCACTGTCGCCTCAACGATGGTATACACTTTTGCAGGAGCGCACAAATTCAATCAGCCACTTACTGCCTGGAACGTGGCGCCGACTGAAACCCACCATGTCTTCAGCGACGCCCGAGCATTCGATCAGCCGTTGGATACGTGGGATGTTTCCAAAGCCACAGATTCGTCTTTCGCCTGGATGTTCCGGGGAGCGTGTTCTTTTAACCAAAACCTTAGCAGCTGGGCCAAGCCAGACACTAATGCCGGCTGCCAAGCACTGCTGGCTGGTTTGTACATTGCGTACTGGCATCTGCCCGCCGCATGCCACCAGTGGGCCGAGAGCAGTTTTAACTGGGGCACGACGCTCAGCCAAGCCGAGTGCTTGACAGCCCCTTGAGGGTCGCGCCTCAAACCCGTTCCCGCGAGTTTGGCCGGGCGTGGCACGGTCCCGGACCCACCCCCCCACCACCTCTCCGCAAAAAAAAGTGCAGGGAGGGGGGAGGGAAGAGGGTGGGGACCTGTGGCTGCTGCCAAAGGGCTACCAAAAAAGAAAAAGAAAGGTGGCAGGTTGTCCGGCACTTTTTTACACCTGGTGTTTAAAAAAATAAATTCTTTTTACCAACTTCGCCAGACTAAAACCTTAGCTTGAGTACGGCACGGGACAGGGCCTGTCTTTCGGGACAAAAGGAAAAAAAAGAAAAAAAACATTGTAGCAAAAGTGTGTGTGCGTGCCCCGGGCTACACAAACATAGTCGTTACCGAGGGTAGGTAGGACCCAACAGTATGCTTTGGAGTATTATCGTACCAAGACGCTGCTAACGTAGCACTATGCTTCAGGATAGTGAAACCAGTAAAGTGCCAGGTCATGCGAGACGGCATCAGATCGTTGGCGCTGCACCTGACTATAGTCGAAGCTACTTCCCCGCCACTGCCGGGATACGTGTTGTACAGACAGTAGCCCCCGTCGCCTAACAGCGGGAACCGAATGAGACTTCGCCCAGAGGTTGCCTTCCACAGCACGTTGGCTCCGAGCGAAGAACAGGCGGACGCAGTCACAGCGCCGCCGGTATTGGCCGTCATGCACAGGTTGTTACTGGTCAGCTGGAAGGCTATCGCGTTCAGCGGGTCCCAGCGGCTGAACATCAAGGGTCCGGAACCGACGCCGATCGTAGGAGATATTCTATAAGCCACAGCGTACACAGCTGTGGCACGCAAGCGGCGCGCGAGCTTGCAGGCTCTACTCTACTTCTTTTTTACTACGCAAAGAACCCCGTGCACACCTTAAACTGCAGATACAATCCCCATCCCCCAGTATTGTCCGTGCGTCTAGCTGTGATGGTGCTTGAGTAAGGCGGCGAGGCATTGGTAGTAAAGGTGATCGTGAACTGGTCAGTGTAAGTACCAGACACTGGCTGGTCCCAGTTATTTCTGTTGATAGTAGTAGGGCACGAGGCGACATAGAGACCGGCCCAAGGGCCGACAGTCTTTGAATTTGTGGATGAGGCCCCGATACTAATGACTAAGATCTCGACAACCGGCGTCGCTGTGGTCGAGATGCTGGGAGACCTCGTCGGCGTGGGCGTTATGGAGGGCGTCACAGATATCGTGGGCGTCATGGACATAGTAGGCGTCGGCGTGACTGGGATGCACACCGGCGCGGTCAGCGTAAGCCTGAGGTCGCCCAGGCCCGCCGAGGCAACACACGTTGTGGGGGTACCCGTGACAGAAGCCCAGCTTTGTCCGACGACGAAGCGGTACGCGTTGTAGCCGGACGTCGGGGTTAGGGAAAGCGCGCGTTCCTGTCCGGCGGTCCAGTCCGTCCAGCTGCCGCCCGTGGCCAAAAAGATCCAGTTGATGCCACGGTCGGTCGAGCCGAGGACGTGTAACGTGTCCACGGCCCAAACCTCCGTGCAGCCAGCTGCGATATTGCAGCCGCGGGCACCGTAAGCAATCGTGCGCTGGCCGGCAACGACCCCGACCGACCACAAGGCCGCGAGAGCCCCGTCCGACTTGGTTATTTGCACGTAATCTCCTCCATAGGTTAGCGTCGTGGTTGTGCCAGCGTAGGGACCTGAGCAAACGGAGCCTACCTTGTTATATATAGTGTAGTACGAAGTAACAGAAGAAACAGAGTCCCAGAGCGTGAGGTAGTTGCCGTCAGTGGCGTCGCTGGCGCTGCCGACGCTTGCGCTGCTGACGGTGACTGTCCAGCCCAACAGTCCGCCGGGCGACGTGAGCCGCGTTTGGTTGAGGTAGCCCGAGTTGCACGTGCAGTAGAAAGAGCCGTACGTGTTGGTGCAGACGCCGTTGGCGGTGCAGCCGCCGTTGTTGGCGAGGGCGCACTCGTTGACGTCGGGCGACGCCGTCACGGACGGCGTCACGGACCGCGTCACAGATACTGTAGCGGACGGCGTCACGGACGGCGTCGGTGACGCGGGGACACACACCGGCGCTTCTACCGTGATCCTGACGTCGCCCAAGCGCGAGTTTGAAGGACACGTCGAACCAGGAGCATAGGTCCAGTGTGTATACACCACGAAGCGGTACGCGGTGTAGTCCGACGTCGGGGTCAAGCTCACGGTCTGCTGCTGCCCCCCGGTCCAGTCCGTCCAACCGCTGCCTGTTGCAAGCAGGGTCCAGCCGGTGTTGCTGGCGGGGTTGTTCGACCCATAGACCTGCAACGTTTCAACAGCTGAAATTTCCTGACAAGAGTTAACACCGCTAGGAAGCGTGCGCGTGTAAGCAATGACCCCAACCGACCACAACCTTGCGGGAACGTTGTTCGACTTGGTTATTTGCACGTAAGCCCCGCGTATCGTATTGGTTAATGCCGTACCTGAGGTAGAAAGACCTGAGCAGACGCCGTTTGTTTTCACGGTTGAATAGGGCGTAGTACTATACCAATCAGTGAGGTAGTTGCCGTCCGTGGCGTCGGCCGCAACGGCGCCGAAGCCGCCGGAATACCCGCTGAGGCTGACGGTCCAGCCGAACAGTGTGCCGGGGGAAGTCAGTTGGCTTTGGTTGACGTAGCCCGAGTTGCACATGCAGTAGAAGGAGCCGTACGTGTTGGTGCAGACGCCGTTGGCGGTGCAGCCGCCGTTGTTGGCAAGGGCGCACTCGTTGACGTCGGGCGACGCGGACGGCGTCACAGATAGTGTGGGAGTCACGGACGGCGTCACAGATATTGTGGGCGTCACGGACGGCGTCACAGATATTGTGGGTGACGCGGAAGGCGTCACAGATATTGTGGCAGTCACAGATATCGTCGCAGAAGCGGATGCAGTCACAGATATCGTCGCAGAAGCGGATGGCGTCCTGGAGTCTGACTGCGTGGGTGTGGCGGTCGGCGACGCGCTGGTCGACCTGGACGTCGTGACTGACGCAGTGGCGGATGCAGTTGGTGTCACCGTAATGGTGGGCGTGACGGATGCAGTTGGTGTCACCGTAATGGTCGGCGTGGCGGATGCCGTGGCGGAGGCCGTGGAGGTTGCCGTGCCGGATGCAGTTGGTGTCTTCGTAATAGACGGCGTGACGGACGCCGTGGCGGTCAGCGACACGGTTGGCGACACTGTCACCGACACTGTCACCGACCCGGTCGGCGTGACGGATGCCGTGGCGGATGCGGTGGCGGAGGCCGTGGAGGATGCGGTCGGTGTCACCGTAATGGTAGGCGTGACGGACGCCGTGGCGGTCAGTGACACCGAAGAGGTCAGCGAGGAGCCGAGGCTCCGCGACGCGGTCACCGACACGGTGGGCGACACGGTCGGCGACACGGCCGGCGACACGCTTTGCGACGCGGTCACCGAAACGGTCATTGTCACTGTCACTGATACTGTCACTGACGCCGTCGGCGACACGGTTGGCGACGCGGTTGGCGACGCGGTTGGCGACACGGTTGGCGACACGGTTGGCGACACGGTTGGCGACGCGGCGGGTGACTCGGAAACGCTCGGGGTCACGCTCGCCTCAGGTGTCCTGGTGGCCGACAACGTCGAACAGAAAAAGCTACCCGCGGTGTTCACGCACTGCCCAGCGCAGTTACCGGCGCTGCTTAGGCACTCGTCCACGTCGCCGCACGGCGCCGGCACCAGCGTGGCGCGCACGTAGCCCCAGCCCGCCTGCGTGCCGCACTCTGCGCCGGTGCTCCAGTACTGGTAGTTCCTGGTGACAATCACGCGGAAGAACCTGTAGTACTTCCGGCCGCCCACCAGGTCCCAAGACCGTTCCTGTGACGGAGACCACGACGTCCAATCCGTCGGGTTGCGGCCTACCAGCGCCCAGGCCACGCCGTCGTTCGAGCCCACGACCGTCACTTGCGCGGCGCTCAGGGTCTTGTACGTCCAGCCGCCCCACACCTCGGCCGACGCGGCCACCGCCACCCTGGTCAGCGCCGCGGGCCCGGGCGACGCCAGCTGCACCCAGGCGCCCCGGTACACTACGCCGCCCGCAGTCGTGGTCACCGCCGACGTGGACGTGCTGGCCGAACTGCAGACGTACGGCGTAAGCTTCGTCGTGTCGTACAGGGCGCCCGCGTCGCTCTCCCAGAGGCCGGACGCGTCGGCCGCGAGCGGCGTGCCGGCGGCGGTGCCGGAAGTCGTCACCACCCAGCCCGCCAGCCCCGCGGGTTCCACCGGCGAGAACGGGCCGGCGTTGGTGGGCGCGTAGCCCGCGGCGCAGCCGCACTCGTACGAGCCGTACGTGTTCGTGCACAGCGCGCCGGGCCCGCACACCAGCTCCACGCCGTCCGCACACTCGTTGACGTCCGGCGAGCCAGAGGGGCTCTGGCTCGGAGAGGCGGTCGCGGACGGTGACACGGTCGCCGACGCGGTCGGAGTCTTCGAGCTTGAGGCCGTCAACGACGCCGACGGCGACCGCGAGGAACTGCCGGTCAGCGACGCCGAAGCGCTCAGCGACGAGTTCACGCTCCGCGACACGGTCGCGCTCCGCGACGCGGACCCGGACACTGACTCGGACGGTGACGCGGACCCCGACACTGACGCGGACCGAGTCACCGTCGCGCTCGGCGTCGCGGACGGCACCCACACGGCGCACTCGGCGCTTGTGCGCTGGCCCAGGCACGCGTCGTACGTCGTGCTCAGCAGCTCCGCGGGCGCGCCGTCCGTGAACTGCCGGGCGTCGCGCAAGCTAGTCAGCCGCCAACCCGACAGGTCGGCCCGCACCGCCGACTGTGCGAACACCGCCGTCGCCTCCCACACGCCCGTCACGTTCCAGCGCTCCAGGCCCGGGATGGTCGTGACGTTTGTGCCGTTGAACAGGTACGAGATGTCGCGCGCGCTCGACAGGTCCCAGCCGCTGACGTTGGAAAACTGGAGCTTCGGCGAGTTCGAGAACGCTCCGCGCAGCACTAGCGCGGCGCGCGTGTCCAGCCCCGACACATCAAACGTAGCATCCCCGAGCCAGGCGAAGCTGAATTCGAAGCTCGTCACCTGCGACGTGTCAAGCGCCGACAGCGGAGGCAACGACTGCAGCTGCGTCTCGCCGTAGAAGTGGTAGCCGCTGCTAGTGTCCAGCCGCAGCCCGCCCCACTGCGAGATTGCGAGCAGCGCGACCTCCTCGTCCGCCTGCTGCGCGCGCCACGCCGGCGTCATGGCCCAGCCCGGCATTCCACCGCTATTGTAAACACGCCCGCGCTGGCAAACACGTGCGTGCACGGGCCGCTGCTTGTACAAGCTTGTGGCGGCGCGCCGTCGCCCCAGTCTACCAGCCATTGCTCGTCTTGCGCCAATTGCCGGCGGCGTGCGACGATTGCTGTCGAGCCCGCGGCCGGCAGCGTCCACACCGAGCCGGCGGCGCCGACGGACAGCTCGAGCAACAGGTCCGTCGGTTCCGGCGCGCGCCAGACGCAATCCGCCAAGGACACCACCGCCAACGCCAGCGCTAGTAAGCCAGCGTTCATCGTCGTCTAGGGAGGGACACAGAAAAGGAAGGATGTGCGTCTCCTTCTTTTCTTTGGTCGTGATGCTGACAAGTGTCGAGATCTTCTAGTTTAATAATTTTTTTAAAAGTTCTTCCCGTTTTCAAGATACGTTCTGTAACTTGGGTTTTTTTCGGGGGTGGGGGTGTGGGAAACGGCGGGGAGGGAAGCAGGAGAGAAAGCAAGGAAGGCGAGGACCAAAAACAAAGTCAGCAAATTGTCATTACATTTTTTTTTTGGGTTGCCGGCACGAGAGGAGGGGGGGGGGGCCGCCTGTTTGCAAATTTTCTCTGTAAATGCGGGAGAGGGGAGACGGGGGCAGGGGGGGGGGCCGGTTCCCAGCTGCGGGCGAATTTGCGCAGGAGTTACGTGGTCCGATTGCTACCTCGCTATTGTACGTTTCCGACCCTCCCCCCCCCCCCCGCTATATTTGTTTTTTCCATTGGAGGCACGTTGGAAGTGTCTTGTTTGACCGGCTAGGTGACTTGTTAAATGCACGCCGGCACGTCCAGCGTGACGCGCACGTCACCCAGCGTCACTGATGACGGGCAGGAAAAGCCACCTGCAGTAAACTTGTAGTAGTTGCGCAGAGCCACCAGGCGGTACGCGTTGTAGGCTTGGGGCAGGTTTAAGGTCAGGGTCTGGGTCGTGCCCCATAACCAGCCGCTCCACGTACCGCTCGAAGCTAGGTAAGTCCAGCTGCTGCCCAGGTCGCTGGAACCCAGGACCGCCAGCTCCGAGACCGCCTGGTAGACGGGGCAGCCCGCCTGGTTATTACAATAACCTGGCATGTAAGGGATGAAAGTATTACTGGAGGCGGTTACTGCCACCGACAGGATCCGCGCGAAGCTGCCGACCGACTGTGTGAACGTGACGTAGGCGCCCGCATAATTGTTCCCGTCGGCTACAGTCAGTGGCGAGGAGGCTGAGGCTGTATTAGTGCAGGTACAGCTGACCGTGACGTCAACGTACTGGTTGGAGCTTGAGCTCCAATAAGTGGTGGCAGAGCCGTCGGCCACGACGTTTGCGGAGCCGGAGCTCGAGCCACTGACGCTCACCGTCCAGCCGTACAGGCCGCCGGGCGACGTCAGGGTCTTGGCGCCGGCTTGAGCGTAGCCTGCATTGCACGTACAATAGAAAGAACCCGGGGTGTTAGTGCAGACCCCGTTGGCGCCACAGCCCCCGTTGTCGGGGCGGCTGCACTCATTGAGGTCGAGGGACGGCGTGACCGAAACGCTCAGCGTCACACTGCCGGTGAGCGAGGTCGTGGGGCTGTTGGTGGGCGTGTTGCTGCGGCTGGAGTACAGCGACTCCGACGCCGACGGCGTCGGCGACTGTGTCGGCGTGACCGAAACGGTAGGCGAACGCGTGGCGGAGGCGGTGAGGCTGGGGCTGGACGTCGGGGTCGCGCTGGCGCTGCGGGTCGGGCTGGACGTCGGGGTGCTGGTCAGCGAAAGGCTCGGCGACTGGCTGGGCAGCGCGCACACCGGCACGTCCAGCGTGACCCTGAGGTCGCCGAGAACGGCGGCGGAGCTGCACATAAAGTTGTAGATCGAGTACCAATGGAAATTACGCAGGATGACGAAGCGGTACGCGTTGAAACTAGCGGGGAGGTCTAGGGCTAGTGTTTTCCTCTGCTCGGGGCCCAGCCGCTCCACTGTCCCGCAGCCAGATAATTCCAGTCTGTGCCGCCGTTGCTAGAGCCGAGGACTACCAGCTCCGAAACAGCGGAGTGGGACGGGCAGCCCGCGCTGTCGGCACAGCCGCCCTGCCCGGAAGGAGTGATCAGCGCCGGGGTGCTGATCACACTAACAGAGAAAAGCCGCGCTGGGCTGCCCCAGGCCTGCTTGAAGTCGATGTAAGCTCCTGCGTAGCTGGCCCCGTTGGCGGCCACGGTGACCGGCGCGAGAATGCTGGCCGGGAAATTGCAAAGCCCGTTACTGTCGCTGGTGGACTGGCCGTAGTTGCTACCACTGTTCCAGAGCGTAGAGGCCAGCCCGTCCGTAGCATTGCTCGCTTTCTGTGCTGAGGCCGCCCCGCTAACCAGGACCTGCCAGTCGTACAGGTAGTCGGGCGACGTCAATTCCTGGGCGCCGGCCCGAACGTAACCGGGCGCGCACGTGCAGGAAGTGCCGTTTGGCGTAACGCTGCAAAGCCCGTTGGGCCCACAGCCCCCGTTGTTGGGGCGGCCGCACTCGTCGGGCGACCCTGAGGGAGTTAGGCTGCGCGACACGGTGGGCGACACGGTGGGCGACGCTGTAGCAGTAGCAAGTGTGGCGGACGCCGCGGTGGTCAGCGAGGCGGTCAGCGAGTAGGTGGTTGACGCCGTGGCAGACGCGGTCGGGGTGCTGGGGCTTGGGGCAGCCAAAGACCGCGTGACGGAGGCGGTCAGCGAGTAGGTGGTTGACGCCGTGGCAGACGCGGTCGGGGTGCTGGGGCTTGAGACAGCCAGGGACCGTGTGACGGAGGCGGTCAGCGACGGGGACGGTGACGCGGACCGCGTCGCGGACGGCGCCCACACGGCGCACTCGGCACTTGCGCGCCGGCTCAGGCACGCGCTGTGCGTCGTGCGCAACAGCTCCGCTGGCGCGCCGTCCAGCAACTGCCGGGCGTCGCGCAAGCTATTCAGTTGCCACTGCGACAGGTCGGCCCGCACCGCCGACTGCGCGAACACCGCCGTCGCCTCCGACACGCCGGACACGTTCCAGCGCTCGAGGCCCCGAATATCGATTGCTTGCGTGCCGTTGAACAGGTACGAGATGTCGCGCGCGCGCGACAGGTCCCAGCCGCTGACGTTGGAAAACTGGAGCTTCGGCGAGTTCGCGAACGCGCCGCGCAGCACTAGCGCAGACCGCGTGTCTAGGCCCGAAACATCGAACGTAGCGGCCACGAGCCCGGCGAAGCTGTACTCGAAGCTCGTCACGTACGACGTGTCAAGGGCCGACAGCGGCGGCGCTGAAGTCAACTGCCATTCGCCGTAGAAGTGGTAGCCGCTGCTAGCGTTTAGTTGCAAACCGCCCCACTGTAAAATCACTAGCAGCGCCACCTCGTCCGCCTGCTGCGCGCGCCATTCCGGCGTCATGGTCCAGCCCGGCACCGTGCCTTCCACTGCTATTGTAAACACGCCCGCGCTGGCAAACACGTGCGTGCGCTGGTTGTACAAGCCTGTGGCGGCGTGCCGTCACCCCAGTCTACCAGCCATTTTGGCTCGTCCTGCGCCAATTGCCGGCGGCGTGCGACAGACCCACCCGCAACAGCGCCCGCGGCCGGCAGCGTCCACACCGAGCCGGCGGCGCCGACGGACAGCTCGAGCAACAGGTCCGTCGGTTCCGGCGCGCGCCAGGCGCAATCCGCCAAGGACACCACCGTCAACGCCAGCGCTAAGCCAGCGTTCATCGTCGTCTAGGGAGGGACACAGAAAAGGAAGGATGTGTGTCTCCTTTTTTTTGGTTGTGATGCTGACAAGTGTCGAGATCTTCTAGTTTAATAATTATTTTTTTTTAAAGTTCTCCCCGTTTCAAGATACACTGTTCTATAACTTGGGTTTTTTTTCGGGGGTTGGGGTGGGAAACGGCGGGGAGGGAAGCAGGAGAGAGACAGAGAGGAGGGAAGAAGGAGAGAAAGGAAGGCAAGGACCAAAAAAAAGTCAGCAAATTGTCATTACATTCTTTTGTTTGGGATTTGCCGGCACGAGAGGAGGGGGGGGGGGCCCGCCTGTTTACAAATTTTCTCTGTAAATACTGGAGAGGGGAGACGGGGGCGGTTCCCAGCTGCGGGCGAATTTGCGCAGGAGTTACGTGGTGCGATTGCTACCTCGCTATTGTACGTTTCCTACCCTCCCCCTCGATATTTCTTTCCATGGAGGCACGTTGGAAGTGTCTTGTTTGACCGGCTAGGTGACTTATTAAATGCACGCCGGCACGTCCAGCGTGACGCGCACGTCGCCCAGCGTCACTGATGACGGGCAGGGAAGGATAGACCTGTAGTAATTGCGCAGAGCCACCAAGCGGTACGCGTTGTAGGCTTGGGGCAGGTGCCTAGGCCGGGAGGGGTATAAGTACCACTGGTGGTGGTTACGGCCACCGACAGGAGCGACGCGAAGCTGCCGGCCGACTGCGTGAACGTGACGTAGGCGCCCGCATAATTGTTCCCGCCGGCTACAGTCAGTGGCGAGGAGGCCGTATTGGTGCAGGTAGAGCCGACCAGAGTGTCACCATATTGTGCAAAGAATGACGAAGGACTTTCTTTAGTTTTTTTTAATTTTGTAAATAGTAAAAGCAGACTCCCCAAAGAAAAAAAAATAGAGGGTAAGGAAAATAAAGGCCGGGCAGGGGGGAGAGAGAGCACGCTGGTTCTTCTTTTAAAAAAGGGGGAGTGGAGCGGAGAGGAGAGAGGTTTGTGCGGAAATTAGTCTTAAAAAGAGACGGGAAGAGGGGGGGGGGGAGGGTGAGGGAGAGAAGGGAGGAGCGGAACGAGTACGAAAAGCAGTTTTCCTAATTTAGACGTTGTCTGTCCCAGCCCTCATCCCTCTCTATCCCCCCTTTGCATTGCAAGCTCTTGTTTCTTTTTTCTTTTACTTCCTTTCTCATTGGGACAAAGAGCAAGGGAGGGGCCGCCGAAGAAGTTAGCGTGCGCCAAGAGAAGCCAAACCCGTCAGTAGTAGAGGTAGGGGCCACTGCACCATCAAGGAAGAGGTTGTGCACTTGAGGAGCCGAGCCGCGCGGGAATGTGTTTGGTGCCATAGAGGGCCGTTGGGTGCCAAAACCAATAAGCAAGAAAAAGAGAAAGTTAATATTGTAGGGTAAAAAAAAGACGTATCTAAAAAAATTTTAAAGGGGAGAGAGGCGCAGAATGTCGGTCGCGACATTCTGCGTGAGCAACAGTAAAGTAAGCACGGGGGGTTCACGGCTCAAGCGCGGACTTTTTGTATTAAAAAAACTTCTCGTTGCTTTCTTGCATAGTTAGCTTTTTAATGGTCTTGGTTTAAGTCTCTGTTCTCTTTGTATTACAACAAACCTCTCCCCTCCCTCCCCAATTCGAACCCACTGCGTCAGATTCTCCCATGGGGAGAGCGCCACCGCGTGATTCTGTTTGTTTTCATGCCAAGGGCACAAAGGCACTTGCATCCAGGTTCAGGCGGACCTCCTGGCGCTGCGAATCCTCGACCGCGTCCACTAGCTGGCGCAGTTTGACGTACACCGCGCCCAGGCACACGATGACGGCCGTGAAGCCCGCGCATGTCGCTTGCTTGAGCCAAAGCTGTTCCTGTTCCGGCGGCGACTGGTAGCGGACCGCACTGTTGCCGATCACCAAGATAGCGGCCACGCCCGTGATCCACATGGTAACGCACAGGGCCCAGTCCCACAAACTCTGCGAGCGCCGCTGCAGGCTGGACAGGGCTTGCCGGCAGCCAGCGGTACGATTGTTTTCGCCAATCTCCATTTCTCTGTGTTTTTTTTTCTTCTGAAAGCCACACGCTCGGCTATCCGAAGTCTGTTCCTTCTGGCTGACGGGGGCGGGCCAGGACGAGAATGATGTCGAAATTGTACGACGTTTTGTCCCGAGCCCCTCTCTCACCTCCCTCCCCCCGGGGGCGGACCGCCGTGCTTATCAGCCAAGTTCCTTTCGAAAAAAAAGCCCTTCCACACCCCCTAAGTAACAGAACGGCGGTGTGGGGGGGGGGGAAGAGAGAGTAGGGAGGGAGGAGAAAAAGTGGAGGAGAGTTGATTTGACTGGCTAGAGGGATAACCTAAAAAGCATTAAAAACACTAACGCGAACAAGATAAAACCTTTTTTTCTGCTAGCAGTGCAATATCTTGGCAGCTGGTCGCACGAAAATGGAGCTGGCGACGCTTTCGCGCCCCTTCTCTCCCTCCTCCACTACCCAGAGGCGATGACTGTGTTTAGGTACATACAAGAGCACCTTTTATTAAATAGTTTCTGCAGCGGCTACTCGCTAGCTAACGTCAAGAACCTTAAAAAAAAGCTTATACATATATGGAATAGCTCTGTACAACATTAGAACGGAAATTGTGCGTGGCACGATGTCTTTTGTTAGAAATTCATAGCACACAAGACACCGTGCAGCAGGTAGTTGGTCTTGTTGGTTTGCTCGGCCACTCTGGTGGTGACTGTTCCGCCAGTCCACATAAACAGGGACGGTAAATTCTGGAAAAGCCCTGTGGTTTGCGGCGCCCAATACTTGTCCATCATTACACTTTGTAAGCTACTGCAACTTGAGCTTCCGCCGGGTCCAACCCCGTTTAGCCCCGAAAAGTCACTGCTGATACACGAGCCAGAGGCCATGATATAGTAATCGGTGCTGGACATACTCCAGAGGGTATATTCGTTCCTAGTTAAAATGTGCCAGCCATAATTGCACGCGCCCCCGGCAGTAACCCCCCGCAGATAAGGTGCGCCGCTCTGTCCGTTGTTCAAGGTGGAACTTACGAAAAGCCCGCGGGTAGTGAAGCTCGCGGGGCAGCCAAAGACCCTAGTTGAGTGATAAGCCCTTCCGCTTGCCTTGTGAGAGCTACAGGCCCCGTAAAAGCAGCCCGTTGACGCCGCGCTGTACCGGCCGCTAGCGCAAGTGCAAGCATAGTTAGCTCCGCCTGTTCTTGTACAACCGGGGCAGCACCACAAGCGAAAGTACACGTCCGCCATGGTAGCCCGTCCGCTGGCGGCCGGTTGGATCTTGGTGATCACGAACCTGTAGTACAAGTACGGTCCAGGCGCTACTTGGTAGGTACGTTCGTGCCCTTGTATCAGGGCTTGTGTATTGCTCAGGGTCGACAGAACGTCCCACGACACCGCGTCCCGGCTGCCCAAGAGCACAAAGCTCACGGGATGCCCCGGGCACGCCGTGCTACCACCGCTCACGTACCTGCAGGCAAAGGAGTAGCTGGTCAGGGCCACCGCGGCCGTTTTGGCTACCTGCACCCACTCGCCCGCGATGCCCGCCGTGCTCTGTCCCCCCGTGTACGTCCCATCCGCTACGCTATAAACAGCGGCCGACGACCAGGTGTTCGAACTAGCGGTGTCTGTCCCGAGCAGCGTGTAGGCCAACGAAGCATTGCTGCTAGCGTTAGCTGTCCAGGAGCCCAGCGTATTGGAAGTCCACGCCTGGTGGAAGGTACTGTCGCAATCGCGTGGGTAGTCGCGATACGCGTCGTAGTGGAAGCAGCCTCTGCCCAGCCCCCCGCCCGTCCAGTTCGCGTCGCAGGTGCAGGTGTAACTTTCGATTGGTGTATTAGCACATACGGGACAGCAACAGGTCCTCAAGAACAGCCTATTAAGTTGTGCGGGCAGATAGACGGTCGAGTATTCTATGTTCAGAGCGACAAAGCGGTAGAAGGTGTAACTGCCGGGCTGCGCTATGTCGTAGGCGCGCTCCTCACCGTAATTAAAGGGGCTCACAGAGGCTTGGTACAGGTTCGTCCACTGCACTTGGTCGTTGGAGGCCATGAGCGCGAAACCTGTGGGCGGGAGAATGTCTATCGCAGCGATGACGAAACGGGTCACGACAAAGGCCCTGGGGCTGAGATACTCAAGTAGTGACCAAAGAGGCCGCCGGTATTATATGCTGCAGTGGTAGGTCCGACATAATTCCCATATCTATACGATGAACCCGTTTCCCAATACAAGTCAAGGCTGTTGAAGGCCTTCCAGGCCGGATATACACCACTATCGCCAGAGCTTGCAATAGTATACGTGTTAGAGCTAGAGGTATATGAATAGCCCGTGAAGTCCACGAACTCCAGCGCCTCATCACAGCTATTGCGCCAGGCCACACACTCGTTGATCTGCGGGCTGGGGCTGGGCGATGGTGTTATGGACGGAGTCGGCGAGACTGCGATGCACACCGGCGCGGTCAGCGTGAGCCTGAGGTCGCCCAGGCCCGCTGACGGCACACACGATGATATGCCCCCCGTAACAGAGGCCCAGCTCTGGCCGAGAACGAAGCGGTACGCGTTGTAGCCGGACGTTGGGGTCAGGGAAATCGCACGTTCCTGCCCGGCTGTCCAATCCGTCCAGCTGCCGCCCGTAGCCAGAAAGACCCAGTTGCTGCCACGATCGGCCGAGCCAAAGACGTGTAACGTGCCAGGGGCCCAAACCTCCGTACAGCCAGCTAGGATCTGGCAGCTGCGGGCACCATAAGCAATCGTGCGCTGGCCTGCCACGATCCCGACCGACCACAAGGGAAAGAGAGCCCCGTCCGACCTGGTGATTTGCACGTAATCTCCTCCATAGGTTAGCGTCGTGATTGTGCCAATATAGGGACCCGTGCAAACCCCATTTACCGGGTTTGGTGGATTGTAATTATCAGTGGCAGTGTTAGCAGAGGTCCAGGGCGTGAGGTAGTTGTTATCCACCGCGTCGCTGGCGCTGCTTGCGAATGTGGTGCTGACGGTCACTGTCCAGCCTAACAGCCCGCCGGGCGACGTGAGCTGCGTTTGGTTGAAGTAGCCCGAGTTGCACGTGCAGTAGAAGGAGCCGTACGTGTTGGTGCAGACGCCGTTGGAGGTGCAACCGCCGTTGTTGGTGAAGGCACACTCGTTGACGTCGGGCGACGCGGACGGCGTCACAGAGATCGTAGCGGACCGCGTCACGGACGTCGTCACAGACGACGTAACCGACACAGTCGCCGACGCGGACGGCGTCACAGAGATCGTAGCGGACGGCGTCACCGACACGGTCGCCGACGCGGACGACGTCACAGAGATCGTAGCGGACCGCGTCACCGACACGGTCGCCGACGCGGACGACGTCACAGAGATCGTAGCGGACGGCGTCACGGACGCGGACAAAGTCACAGAGATCGTAGCGGACGGCGTCACCGACGCGGACGAAGTCACAGAGATCGTAGCGGACGGCGTCACCGACACGGTCGCTGACGCGGACCGCGTCACAGAGATAGTGGGCGTCCCCGAGTCAGACTGCGTGGGTGTAGCGGTCGGCGACGCGGTGGTCGAGGTAGATGCAGTGTCGACGCGCTTAGTGAAGAGCCGAGGCTCCGCGACGCGGTCGGGGTCGACGACAGAGACGCGGTCATCGAAACAGTGGGCGACAGCGTCGGTGACGCTGTCGGCGAGCTAGAAGGGCTCGGGCTTGACGATGAGCTCTCCAACACAGTCGCGCTCACCGAAACAGTGGGCGACAAGGTCACCGACGCTGTCGGCGAGCTAGAAGGGCTCGAGCTTGACGACGAGCTCTTCGTCACAGTCGCCGACGCGGTCGGGCTACCCGAGCTTGACGCGGTCAAGGACGCCGACGGCGTCCGCGACACCGAGGCGGGTGGCGAAGAGCCGGGGCTCCGCGAGGCCGTTGGGGTCGATGACGCGGTCCGCGACACTGACGCGGACGGCACCCACACGGCGCACTCGGCGCTTGTGCGCTGGCCCAGGCACGCGTCGTACGTCGTGCTCAGCAGCTCCGCGGGCGCGCCCTCCAGCAACTGCTGGGGGTCGCGCAAGCTATTCAGTTGCCACTGCGACAGGTCGGCCAGCACCGCCGACTGCGCGAACACCGCCGTCGCCTCCGACACGCCGGACACGTTCCAGCGCTCGAGGCCCCGAATATCGATTGCTTGCGTGCCGTTGAACAGGTACGAGATGTCGCGCGCGCGCGACAGGTCCCAGCCGCTGACGTTGGAAAACTGGAGCTTCGGCGAGTTCGCGAACGCGCCGCGCAGCACTAGCGCAGACCGCGTGTCTAGGCCCGAAACATCGAACGTAGCGGCCACGAGCCCGGCGAAGCTGTACTCGAAGCTCGTCACGTACGACGTGTCAAGGGCCGACAGCGGCGGCGCTGAAGTCAACTGCCATTCGCCGTAGAAGTGGTAGCCGCTGCTGGCGTTTAGTTGCAAACCGCCCCACTGTAAAATCACTAGCAGCGCCACCTCGTCCGCCTGCTGCGCGCGCCATTCCGGCGTCATGGTCCAGCCCGGCACCGTGCCTTCCACTGCTATTGTAAACACGCCCGCGCTGGCAAACACGTGCGTGCGCTGGTTGTACAAGCCTGTGGCGGCGTGCCGTCACCCCAGTCTACCAGCCATTTTGGCTCGTCCTGCGCCAATTGCCGGCGGCGTGCGATGATTGCTGTCGAGCCCGCGGCCGGCAGCGTCCACACGGCGCCGGCGGCGCCGACGGACAGCTCGAGCAACAGGTCCGTCGGTTCCGGCGCGCGCCAGGCGCAATCCGCCAAGGACACCACCGCCAACGCCAGCGCTAGGCCAGCGTTCATCGTCAGTAGGGAGGTGATATTGCAATGGACTGGCGTTGCTGGTCCAATCCCTTTTCTTGCGGGTTTTTAAGGATTGGAGATAGTCCCGTTTTTTGCAGAGACAGCAAGCAAAAAACAAAACTTGGGAGAGAGAGAGAGAGGGTGTGTGTGTAGTTGGGGGGAGGGGGGTTTCTCTCGTGTCTAAAGGGTGCTAATGTGGGTGGGGGGGCCGACTGGTGCGCGGGGGAGGGGGGCCGACAGTGACTGGGGGTGCACGAAAGGAAACGGTCGTGTGTGTGGAGAGGTGGGGGCCGCGAAAGAGAAATGTCGGGGCGGGGGGGAAGAAAAGCTGGGTGCCAAAAAAAACAACCAGACAAAGAAAGAAACACACGCGTCCGTGCGCCAAAAGATGTCTGACCAAGGTAACTACAAGGGCAGGTACCAACGGCGGCAATCCTTCCTGCAACTGCAACAAGACGAGGACGTGAAGGGGCTGCTACGCGCACGCGCTGGCCTGCTGGTAAAGAGATTGCAAGGCTGCCCGGGCGCCGCCGGACATGCCAGGGCCGCGCAGGAGCTCTTGGAAGAAATGCTGCTGTGCTTGGAAGGGGCGCTGCTCGTCTCGGCCGAGTGCCAAGTGGCGCTGGACGAGGTGGGGGAGGCCACGTGGATTCGCTTCGAGCGCTGCTCCGAAGATTCTTGCAATGACCTCCTGCGCGCGGGCACCGGCTGTCTTTGCTGGCGCGAACGCACAGTTGCGCGGAAGGGCCGCGCTAAAGCTTGACAAAAAAAACGCCGGGAGTGAATTGCCCGCTAGTTGTACTCATCACCGTCACCCCCCTCCTTTTCGGCTCCCTTGCCTTTCGGTATACGGATTAAAAAAAAAGATTCGTGCTAGTCAACCGCAGAAAAAAACCAAGTCCGGTTAAGCTTTCAAAAGTTACACGATTGCTTTCTTTTTAATCGTCTAAATACAAGACGGGCTAGAGGCTTACGTTGGCCTCAGCTTCGCGGACCTGCCTCCGGGCTTCCTTGACTAGTTCCCTAAGTTCCTTAGCGTGGCTTTCGGCCTCCTTGAGCTGCCTGGAATTAAGGGCCAAGATCTCTTGCAAATCTTGGATGTTTCTTTGCGTGCAGAAGACCGCCGCCTAGAAAAAAGATCCAAGACAAACTACAGCAAGAAAAAAGATGATACGAACTGTGCAGCGAACAGTACCTCATATGGGCTCAGCAAGGCCTTGGGTCCCAGGCGCTTCCGTATGTCGGCCTTGGTTTTGGTCCAGGGAGCGCCACGATTGGCCGCCGTGATGATGTCGTGCAGCACGGCGGCCAGTTGCTCGTGGCCCATGGTCTCTTGGCTACGCTCAGCTTTCAATTTGTCTATGGCCCGGTCCAGTGCGTCCATTTCTTGGAAGCACCAGGAGTCCGTGCCAACCGTCTGCTGTGCCTCGGTGGAAACTCTCCCATCAACCATTCCCGCTGCGTAACAAAAACAAACGAGAGAAGCTGTGTTTCGGGGAGAAACAAAATGCGATTTCTTTGATGTCCAAGGTGGCAAAAAAAGAATGAAGACGTCGTCGCCCGGCCCCCCCCCCCCACACTTTTGTGCGCAGGGGGGGGCCGGGCGCACGGGCCTTTGCCGGGAAAGAGAAAGCGGGGGGAGAGGGATGGGGGGAGCCCGCGACCAAACTGTTTTGTAAGAACGGCTCCACTAAAAAAAATCTGTCTCCCCAAAAAAAAACGGCCAAAAGTTTTAATCTGCGACCCAAAATCGCGCGGCAGAGCCATCCCTCCCCGCCCCGCCCTCCAGTCCCCCAAACACCGCTCTTCTGTCTCGCAAAGAATTTTTTTCTCTGCAGTTGGTCTTTCTTTTTTTTTTCGTCGTGTACCAGCCTTCTGCCACGCTTAGAGCCGGCGCGGCCCGGCGTTCAAATTAGCCTTCCAGTACGTGTCAATGTAGTTCGAATCAACCAGAAGGCCAAAGGGCTTCTGCGGGTCCTCTGGTCTGGTCAGGGCCCTCTTAAGCGCAGTGTTTTCTTCCAGCATTGCGAGCAGGTGCGCGTGCGCCGAAAACGCCAGCTCGTCGCGCCAGGTCCGTGCGCCCACGCGCGTGCGGGCCTTTCTATAGCTTTGCCAGCCGTCTTCTTCGCGCAGGAACTCGCTGCGCCCCACGGTCGTCTCGTACCAAACGTCCAGCGCGTTCCTTAAAAAAAAGTGGTGCTTGCTGCCGTGATTTTTCATGATCCGATTAAGCGCGTGGTACACGTACACGCACTCGTTATACGCGACGTGCACAAGCGGCTTCTCTGGGTAACGCAGGTCAGGGTGCTTGCCGCACCAAATATCCGCCGTCAGCGCGCGGTTCTGCAGCAGCAGGCGTTCTAGGCAAGGGCGCAGCCCCGCCCGGAACGCCCGCTGGTCCAGCCTCGGAAGCAGATCCAGCGCCGCGCCCAGATGTTGCTCGTCCTTACGCTCGATGGCGGACAGCATCGTCCGCACCAAAGAATCACATTCTTGCATGCGCCGGCACCTGGTGCCTACGAGCCTCTCGTACGTGTTGCAGACGAGCAGCAGGTAGTGCAGCAGGCCGAGTTTTCTTGGGGTTTCTGCCGGCCTGTCCGCCGGTAGCAGGCTGTTACCAATGGCGTAAAAGTTAGGGTTCGCGGCGGCGACGACCTGCCCCTAGTTGTTGAGCTGCAGGACCTCACGTTCCAGGCCCAACACCAAGAAATGCCCCGCGTTCTGGGGATGAGGGCCCGCGTGTGATCAACTTTGGCCTTGAGCCAAGACAAGAGGTTCGTTGATCCGTAGGGCTCCGTTTCCTGCAACAGTAGCAGGTGCGAGGGGCTCCACGCGGTAATCTGCAGAACGGACGCGATGACCGCGAGGACCGATTCTTTAGCCTTGTCATAGACCGCCTTCGGGACGTCGTTCGCCGCTTTGTACTCGGACCCCTCGATTATGTTTCGCAGAGTCCGTAGGAGCTCCCGGGTTTTCGCGCCCAGTTCCTGGCGGCCGCTTCTCAACAGCCAAGCGACATTGTAGGTGCGTGGCACGGCTGGTGGCAGTTCTTGGGCCGCCAGCCGCTCCAGCACGCCATTCAGGCTAGCAACTGCGGCACCATCTGCCGCCACGCTGCAGAAACGGAGGCCAAAGGCCCTGTTGGCTTTTTCGTCTACTAAGAGCAGGTGCTGCCGCGTCACGTGGACCTCAGCGGCGCACTTGGCCTGGTTAAAGCGTGTAGTTATTGCTGTTAGCAGCGCCTCAAAGCCGGCCGTGCTTGGCTCTATTACGACGTTAGACCACTTTCTCATGGGCAAAAGAACACAAGAGCTTGTAATGCTTGAGAAAAAGAGAGAGAGACATAGCAACTGGCATTTTCCCCCCCCCCCCTCACCTTGTCCCGCGCCCCTTTCCCGAGCCCCCACATTCTTCCTTGTCCGGAACGAAGAATCGGGACAGTGCTGCGGAAATGGGCGCGGCATCATCAGACGAGAGCGGCCCACGCGTTCTCCCTTTCCAGTTCTTTTCTTTCTTCAGGAGTGAAGCCGTCTTCTGCGATGTCAAAGATCTCTCGGATCTGCGCGGGCGTCTTGCCCTTGAGCATGCTCGCGATCTTTGTACACGCGAGCAACAGCAGAGGCTCGATTTCCAGGTAGTTCGCGGCCTGACAACACACACACCCCCCCCCAAAAAAAAAACAAACGCGACGGTTTCCTGTCTTTTTCGGGACGCTGCCAAAAAAAACCACGCACAAAAAGCAAGAAGCAGGCGCAGGAGGGACCATAGTTAGCTCGAATAGCTTGCGCAAATCCTCAGCCTTATTATTCTCCTTTACAGGGACGAATTCAGCGTACTCCGCACCCACTAGTTTGACCAGGTCGACGCTCTCGATCGGCCTTTTAAAATTCTCATTCATTGGTTTCTTGCTGTAGAGCTCCATGAACTTGACTACTTGCTTCAGGGTCTCCTGCTCCTTAATATGCAGTTCTATATTATGACATTTTTTGCCCTCTTCGTCGTTTTCTACCATATTACTGATTAAGCCAGATATCTTGGCCTTCGCAAAGGACAAACTGTAACCTACCGGCTTTGCCGCCGCCGGCTTTGCCGCCGCCGGCTTTGCTGCCGCCGGCTTTGCCGCCGCCGGCGTTCCTGATGCCACCGGCTTTGCTGCCTCCCTTGCGGCTTCTCTCTCTGTTTTTGTTGTCAACGCTCTTGTGGCAATTGTGAGTATTACTGTTTTTTCTGTCCTCGTCATTTTCGTCTAGGCTCGTAGCTTCTTGCTTCTTCTCTCGCTTAGCTTCTTGCTTCTTCTCTTGCTTGGACATTTTTTTCACAAAAAAGACCCCAGAGAGAAAACGACTCCTGAGGTTGTGAAACTTAGTTTTGAAAAATCTACAAGGGGCCCAAGATGTTTGCAAAACGGAGTTACGAAAGAAAACGCGGGGGGGGGGGGTCGGAAGGGGGGGGGGGAGAAGGAAAAAGCAAAATTTTGTCCCCAGGGTTTCGAAGATGAGCGCCAACTCGTCTTCCACCCCCCCCCCCCCCCCCCCACAGCTCTCTCTCTCTCTCTCCTTTCCTCTCGCCACACACGCAAAAACGAAAGCCGGGGTACTCCCCTCCCCCTCCCGCCCATTTCCAAATGTATTTCTCCCCCTTTTCTTCTCTTTGCGTTCTGTTTTCTTTCTTGACGCTCGGCCCCCCCCCCCTTATCCCGCCTTTGTCCCCCCTCCCCCCGACTCTCTCCCCCCCCCCCCCCCCGTTGGCCCAACCCCCCCTTTCTTTTTCTTCCTCCGAAGATCCCCCTGCGTAAATATACATGTTTTCTAAGAAAGGGGAGTTGTGCGAAGAAGAATGGCCGGCCCGTTTGCAGACTGTGAAGATAGTTGGCTGGGCCAGAATGCCAAGAAATTTAAGACGTCATTTCGCGAATCTTGGCTAAGGGCTTCGGTATGTCTACAGGCACAAAAGCCGAACGTTCCCTTAGATGGGCAGAGTGACGAGGATCTGGGCAAGGCGGTGCGTCTCTATCTGGGCAAGCACGGACAGAGCAGCCTTGGCGTCTTTCTTACGGGCGTGTACGCGGCAGAGCGGGCGGCCGCAGCGCCTCTTTCTAACGGCGAAGGAAAACACAGCAAAGTCCCCACTGCTGGTCGTACGAGTTCAGCAATACCCACTGCTGCAGAACCCCCAAGATACACGATTCGTAGCTTCCTTGATAGCGCGATAAAAAACCAATACGGAAACGATGTTCATAACCACCCAGATATCATCCCTGACAGAGTACTGACAGATTTTGTGAGGTCCAAAGACACCAAAAACCTTGTGTTGACAACGGAAGACCGACCAGAGCGCCAAGGCTCTATTCCAGGACTCGTTTGGAATGAAGGCTTAGTCAACAAATTAATCCAAGATGATGATTCAGATTCGGTCATTGACGGCGATACATATGGCACTTGGCAAAAAAGACTAGTTAGGCTATTGCGCGATTATGAGCCAAAAACAGTGCTCTTGCGAGCCTAGGTAGGCCGCAACAGGCCTGCCACAAAACTAATGCAAGCCCACGAGGAAGAAGATAAATGAAACCCCCCACCTCACCCGGAGGATTCAGGGGCACGCACTATTTTTGGTTTCTACTTTTGCTACCCTGAAGGCTAGGGAGTGAACAGCCTCTGCAAAAAAAAACCTGCATTCTTTTGAATTAGGCTCTTCTTTTTTTCCATCGTCTCTTGCTCATTAAACCCGCGACGAAGGTCTCTGTTTTCCGAAAATTATGGAATGTAACTGCTGACACACACCAACACTTTAAAAGAAAACCGGATTTTCAGTCTATAGGCTGTCTTGATTCCGATTAAATTGTGACCAAAGAACTTGTTTTTTTTACTGGTCAAGAAACACGCTGTTACATTCGAGGGAGCCTGGTGGCTATCTCTTTTTTGTTGTAAACCGTTCAAATTTATGAGGTTCTCCGTTGTTCGATCAAGACAACATGTGTCCCTAAGAAAAAAGGAGAGTAAGCAAGGAGGTTTTTTGTGGTGCTTTATGTGCGAACCAAATCTAGCAAGTGGGGATGTTTTCGCCAGAAGTCATACATTTCCTCCACAGACATCTTCTCGAACGTGCCGGGCTTCACTAGGCCTTTATATTCCAACCATTTGCCGGGCCCCATCCCCTTCCTCACATGGACCGAACGAACATGTGCCTCCGTTGCTGCTGAGCCGGCGGCGCTCTCCTTCTTCTTCTTCTTCTTTTCCTCCTTTTCCCTCTTCGTGGCGGCGCGTGTTTTGACGCCTTTGGGTGGGTCCGACTGCTCGAGAGGCTTTCTGGCCACGCATCCCCCTGTTTCGGCCATGAGAAACTTCTTCATTCGCGGCGGCATTGCTCCTGCCTAGGTGGGCAGCAAAACCTTTGTTTTCACGATGCAAGGCGACACAATAAAAACAGGAATTGGTGCATGAATGAACAAGAATCCATTGAATAAAAGAGATAGAATAATAGGAAAACACACAAATACACACACACAAACCTTCGCACACACAAAAACCTTCGCACACAAACCTTCGCACACACAAAAACCTTCGCACACAAACCTTCGCACACAAACACACACAAACACACACAACAACACACACACACAAACACACACACACACACAAATACAAACACACACACACAAACACACACAAACGCACACACAAACACACACACACACAAATACAAACACAAACACACAAACACACACAAACACACACACACACAAACACACACACACAAACACACACACACACACAAACACAAACACACAAACACACACACACACACAAACCTTCCGTGTACACTACAAAAGAAACCTGAATTCACATACAACACTCGGATTGTTTTCCCGACTACAGACACAGGCAACATTTCCCCGTATGTGTGTGCACACTGTAGAACATTTATGCTTCCCACAGGACAGGAAAGGGGGCCGCTACGTGTCCCATGGGTTGTGCGCGAAATCGAAGGAGACATTGGGGGCGCACAATGGGCTCGCCATTGCGCAAACACAATGTTGGCTGCATTGAGCAAAACCACTTGCGCACACGCCCACCAGTGCCAAGACAGGCCCCCCTTCCCTCTTTTAACCATTGAGCTGCCCAATGGTGCTTTTCTTTCGGCTGCGCGCGAATTTCTTTGAAAAAAATGTTGGCCTGTGATAACTATGGGCTGCTTGTTTCGAACGTATGAAGGGTGTTATTTCTAGTCTCATTTCGGGTGTGTTGTGAAGGTGCGTGTGTTGTGTAAAAAAAATCTTGTGTGTGTGTGTCAAGTGTCGCTTTTGTGTATGTGTGTCGTGGTGTGTAAAAGAATCTTGTGTGGTGTCGTTGTGTGTGTGTGTATTTGTGAATTTATGTGTGTGTTTGTGTGGGTGCCAAAGCTTATGTGTTCGTGTGTGTTGTGTACATGCGAAGGGTTTGGGTGTTTGTGTGTTTTTGCGTGTGTCTGAGGGTTTGTCTGTGGGTTTGTCTGTGGGTGTCTGTGTGTGTGTGTGTGTATTTGTGAATTTGTGTGTGTGTTTCTGTGGGTGCCAAAGCATATGTGTTCGTGTGTGTTGTGTACATGCGAAGGGTTTGGGTGTTTGTGTGTTTTTGCGTGTGTCTGAGGGTTTGTCTGTGGGTGTGGGGGGTGTCTGTGTGTGTATTTGTGTGTATTTGTGAATTTGTGTGTGTGTACGTGATTGTGTGTGTGTGTGTGTGTGTGTGTGGGTGTGTCGTGTCTTGTGTGTGGGTGTGTCTTGTGTGTGTGTGTTTGTCTCTAGTGCCGCAAGTATCCTAGATGTAGAAACACGCTCGAAGCTTCCGCTCCAACTGTTGTCCTTGTTGGACTCTCTCTCTCTCCTTTCGTCCCGCCTCCCAGACCCCTCCCCGCCCTCTTGTTTTCGTCTTGTCGCACAGGCCGGCATGAAGAAGAGAAAATGCCTGCAGAAGAACCCCCGCGAAAAAGGAAAACACCTTCGATCGACGAAACGCCACCGGGCCTGCCCAACAACGGCCCCCCGCAAACGCCGCGCGGCCGAATGGCGCGAAGAACTTTTCAGGGACTGCCGCAGGTTTCAGGGCAGGCACCTGAACAGGGAGCTGATCAATGACCTGCTCCTGCAGATCGGGTCGCGGAGTCTTGTACCGACCTGCAAAGGGTTCGTCAACTCAACCCCAACGTCTTATTGTTTGCCAAACAGAAGTACTGGTCCGAGTTACCCTGCAGGGGCCAGGGCGCCTTCGCCGCCCTGCAACACCTGGAGGCCTCGAGGTACGTCGTAGCCGATGTTCTCGAGCTTGAGAAATCCGACTTCGACCCCCCTAACCCCGTCAGCGCTTGCGATCTTTCTCAATGCACCACCTGCAACAATCTGCGGAATGCCTTTGTGCTCTGGCTGTGCCTGTCCAACGCCCCCGCGGACACCCCGGCCGGAGACATGCTGCGCGGGGAACTGGAGGAAGCTCTACTGCCGTTCAGAATGCACGCTTGGGCGCGCGAGCTCATGGGGCCCCTGCTCGAGCACAACAATCTGACTGTCTTGGAGTGCCTGTGGAATAACTTCTCCTTGCTCAAGGTCAGCATCCTGGCACGGATAGGCTCGAATGTCGACCAGAACGAACAGGCCCAGCGAGTCCCGGCGCAGGCCGCAGAGAAATTCTGGAAGAAGCTGATATCTGTGAAGCCCTGCCCCGAGCAAGAGTTGGAAGCAGCCGTTTGGGCCGAGCGTTGCTGTTTGGACCAGCCCGCCACCGCGCGGGAGGCCGCGCGGGAGCCCCCGCGGGACGCGGATCTGGCGGCGACCTTTCTGGCCCTGCTCTGGATACTGCGCCACTCGGCGGACCAAAACCTGTCCGCCGAGGGCCTGCTGCAAGGGCTGCGGCTAAGACGCACGAACCACGCGGCGTACGCAACGTCAGACGACGACGACGGCGCCGACGACGGCGCGGAAGACGGCAGCCTCAGCGCTGAGGATGCCGACGGCGGCGACGAAGGCGGCGGCAGCGGCAGCGCTGAGGATGACGACGGCGGCGGGGAGGACCTGTTGACGGGCATGCTGGGCTACTGGCAGAGTGACCAGCCGGCGCAACACGATGTGCCCACGGTAGAAGCTACTGATGACGCGCGCGTGCTCGAACCCCTTGGCGACACAGCGATCGACGAGCCAATCCAACTTTACAGCCCGGTAGACAACGACCAGGGCCGGTGCCCTGGTCCGCCCGGCCAGGACAGTACGGCGGGGCTGGACGCGCTGGTCGACGCGGCCGAGAGATTGCACCCGCAAGTTCCCCGCGGCCAGCCGGGCACGGGCCACGAGGAGCACACTTTTCAACGTGCGGGGGGCCCCCACATGTACTTACAGAACGAACCTAACACCGACATGCTGCGACCTGCGGCCGCGCGCGAACCCCCCCAGAGCCCCGCCGACAATTCGCTCAACCGAGATACGCACCATTCAGACCCGCCAGCCGAACCTAACACCGACATGCTGCGACCTGCGGCCGCACGCGAACCCCCCCAGAGCCCCTCCGACAATTCGCTCAACCGAGATACGCACCATTCAGACCCGCCGCGCACACATGTGCGGCGGGCCTTCGGCTTCTACCACACTAGTGCGACAGCATCATCACGCTCCGAACCGGCCGGCTGGTCGGAGGAGGCGCCGCCGACGCGCCTCCAGTGCCCCGTCCCGCAGCGCGCGGTTCCACGCTTTAGCCCGCACTTTCCGCTTACCCACGCTGGTAGTAACCCGCACTTTCCGCCTACCCACGCTGGTAGTAACCCTCACTTTCCGCCTACCCACGCTGGTAGTAGCCCGCACTTTCCGCCTACCCACGCTGGTAGTAACCCGCACTTTCCGCCTACCCACGCTGGTAGTAGCCCGCACTTTCCGCCTACCCACGCTGGTGGTAGCCCGTACTTTCCGCCTACCCACGCTGGTAGTAGCCCGCACTTTCCGCCTACCCACGCTGGTAGTAGCTCGCACTTTCCGCCTACCCACGCTGGTAGTAGCTCGCACTTTCCGCCTACCCACGCTGGTAGTGCGCACCTTCCACCGCTCGTCCCTCGCTTTGGTCCGTGCTTTCAGCCCCACTTGGGATGCCCGCACCTTCCACCGCCCGCCCCGCACTTGGAGTGCCGGCACCTTCCACCGCCCATCCCGCACTTTGGTCCGCGCTTTCAGCCGCACTTGGCGGGTCCGCACATACCACCGCTCGTGCCTCGTTTTGGTCCACGCTTTGGCCCCCGTCGTTGGCAGCAAGTGCAGCCGGCCGCAGAGCAGGAGTCGGCCCGCGTCCCTGGCCTGCTCCGAAGAACAACGCCCGACGTTTCGTACTGGCACCAAGACGGCCTGAAGGTGGAAGAAGCAGACGTAAGCGATGGGTAGCACAGCTTTCCCCTCCCCAACTTTCTTTCCGGACTAAAAACAACAAACCTAATAAATCTGATCTATCTGCTAACTAGCAAAAAAATAATTCGCCCCCGGTGGTATAAGCCCGTCACGACAGCCGCCTCTTGCTTTCTTTTGTTTTTTTATTAATTATTCACATTACTAGCGAGCGCATCCAAGACGTCCCGGTTGTGCAAGAGCAGCGTGTCACTCCCGGCCTTGTTTTCGTCCACCGAGAACCGGCCCGCGTCCGCACGAGCGCCACGGCGGAAAAAACACCAGTTGCGATCAAACCACGGGCCCCAGTAGTCGGGGCACGCGGCCGGGTTTCGTGTCACTGCCGACTCGCTTGCGGCGGCTCCGGCCGGCAGCGGGTAATCCTTGCTGTCCACCACCGCTTCGGTTCGTTCTGGCGCAGGTGGCTGCCACTGCACCAGCACGCCGCCGCTAATTCTTTGCACGGCACCTGCCCGCAGCTGGTCCAGGAAAGCCTGCATCAGCATCAGCAGCTTCGGGTTCTTATCTGGGCGAACCCCTTTTCGGTCGCCGTACTCTTTCAGAATCTCTGCGACTGTAAGCCAGCGGTCGGGCCAGCCACAGACTTTGTCCCTGACACGAAAACGGCACACGTGCTTTAGGTCCTCCGGTTCTCCTTCGTGGGGCGGCAGGTAATAGATATGGCTATTTCTAGTTGTTGAATAAACACCCAGGCGTGCCACCTCCTGCCAATCGTTGTTGTACCTCTTCTCGCAATCCGTTATTGACAAGTGGCTGTTGTACACGTGCCAGCGGTGCGAGGCTTTTGCAGGCTCGTGCCGTTTCCAGAACGCACTGACCTCGCGTTATGACGCATGCGCCACGTGCTGGAAGCCCAGCAGCTCGAGGCCTGGCGCCAGCCGCTGCGCCTTCTCGGCCGTGTTGTTGAACGCCGCCGGCGCAGGGTGAATAAAGTCCGCGCCGCGCATTTCCCGCACCCTCCACCTCCTTTGCTGACGCAGCTTCTCTTCCTCCGGCGACAAGGGCTCCAGGCGCGGCCCCTCCTCCGAGAAGCGCCTGGTAAACTCGCTGGCCCTGGGCGACACGTACACCTGCACGGCGTCGTGGTCGTCGACGCGTGCGTGCCAGTTACGCTCATTCAGCATCCCCTCGATCCACTGCGCCTGCTCCGCCACCTTGCGGCGGCGGTGGCCCGGCAGCAGGTACTCCGAGTTCACCGTGTCCAGGCTGTGCTGCCCGGCCCCCGCAAACACCGTCAGGTGCGCGCCGCCCGAGCCCGCCGCCCCCCAGGGCGGCGGGCCGCCGCCCAGCGCGGTAAACACCTTGAACTGCTCCAGCTCGCGCACCATGGTCTCTGCCGGCTTGCGGCTGCTCTTGAACGTCAGCAGGTCAGCCCAGCCCCGAACGCGGCAGCGGGCCGGCCGCTGGTTGTTCACCCGCATCTTTTCTCCCAGCTGCAAGTACGCGTCGCGCACAAAGCCGGACCTCGCTCTCTCGGCCAGCGACGAGTTGTTCCTGCTGTTCCTCCACCCCTCGTAGCGTTTGTAGCTCGCCTTGTGCGGGAACAGCGGCCTGTGCTGCGTGCCGCCGACCACGGCGGGCACCACGCGCTCCCGCAGGTCCAGCAGCACAAAGTCCAGCGCCGAGCTCCGGCCGCCCCGGCGCACGAAGCCCGCCGGCCCACCGACCGGCAGCTCGTCGGTTGGCCAGGGCTGCCGGCCGAGCGGCAGCAGCTGGCCGCCGTACATCGCGCGGGTCTTGTTCTTCTGTACGCTCAGTGACGTCGCGTCCTGCAGATTGATCACCCAGCGCCGCGGCTCCTTTTCCTCGCGCAGCAGCGAGCTGTTCAGGTGCAAGTTCACCAGGATGCCCGGCCGCGGCACGGGCGGCGTCAGCAACAGGCACAGCAGCGCCGCCCGCAACGCGCGCAGCCAGCCCTCCCTCACATTGGCGTAATTGGCGCGCGTCACAATCCGGTTCTTCACGTCCTCGTCGTAGTGCGCAAAGTACTCGGCCAGCGCCGCCACGCGGAACGGCTGCAGGTCCCACATCGTCCAGTCCGACTCCTCCCGCCCGACGCCGTACACGCGCTCGATCCGCGCGTACTGCTGCGCCTGCCGCGACAGGTTCGCCAGCCACCGCGACGTCTGTTGCCATGCTAGTACGCCGCGCGCCGGGCGCAGAAAGTCCGACAGCTGCGCCAGGCTGCCCAGGTACGAGCCCACCGTGCTCGACATGATCTTGGTACGCCCCGCACCGGTCGCGGCGAACTCCGACAGCAGCGCGGCCTGGCCCAGCGCGTCCACCAGCCTGCGGATGTCATGCTCGCGCGCAAACTCCGCGAACCTGCGCACGTGCCGGAGGTGGTTCGCTACCGTGCTCTTGCTCGGGATCGGGCCTGTGCGTTCGGGGTTCCACCTGAGCTCCAAGAACTGCTTGAATCTCGTCAGCTGCCTCTGCAGCTCGCCATCCTCCTCCTCCTCCTCTAATATTATCCGGGGGTTGTCGTCTTCGCCCGACTCGGACGACGACTCGTCGCCGCGCAGGTTGATCGCGGCCAGCCCCTTAAAATCGTTTACTCCGGGCTCCGCGCCCGCCAGCAACTCCTCGCCGTCTTCCTCCGCTGCCATTTGCCGCGCGCGCTGTTTATTCTATCTCTCTTAAGATTCTTCTTGTGTGCCAACAGTTCCAAACCCTCCTTTCGCGCCCGGCTGATCTTGGTGCACCTGCCTTTTTTTTCGCCCCCTCCCCGCCCAAAAAAAGGCAGGAGAAATTTTAATTAGAGCTTTTTTTTTGGGGGGGGGGGGAGTTGTTTTTGTCCATTTCTCTCGTTCTTCCAGGCGGCCCCCCTTTTTGTTTTTTTTTTCTCATTCTTTCCGTTCGCCGCCCTTCTTCGCCGCCACCGCGGGCCGCTGCCCCCAGATCTGCTGCCACTCCTGCAGAGCGGCGTCGATGGCCGCGAACACCTGCAGCGACCGCCCGCCGCGCAGCGCCGCCAGCACGCGGTGCAAAAAGATCCTCGTCAGCAATTCCTGGTCCGCCGCGGGCCGCATCGCCGTCCTCAGCTGCAGCGCCCGCCCCGCGCCCAAATGGTGGCCCAGCAGCGCGGGCCACGCCAGGTAAAAAAACAAGTGCACCGGCACCAGCGGGTCCAGCCGCAGCGTCCGCGCGTGCTTCGCCTCGTCCAGGGCGGCCGCTATTGACGACACCTTCGTGCCGGGCGCCGCGTAGCAGTGTTCGCCCGGCACAAAGGCGGGCAGCGCCGCGCTCAGCACCGGGCCCCACGCCTCGGGCGCGACGTTCGCTACTTCAGCCGCTAGCCTGGCAAATGCCGCAGCGAACAAACGGTGGTGCGAGTGCGTCCCGTGCTCGGGGCCGTGGCGTCTCACCACCTCGTTCTGCACGTGCCAGCGCAGCAGCAGCTCCACGCACGCCTTCGCGCAGCCCTGCTTGCTCACGCGGTCGCTGTCCCACGCCAGCTCCGCGCTGGTGTACTCGGCCAGCCGCGAGACCAGCGCCCTGCGCGGCCGCAGGTCGTGCTCCCACTGCAGAACGGTTGGAATTTGGGTCCACTCCACGGGCACCAGCGGCTCGTCCGTGTCTTGCGCCAACACCTCACACAGGCGCAATCTCAATTCGATCCAATTCCAACGGCCGACCACAAAACACAGGCTCAGCTGAGACGCCAGCATCGTGTCGTCCGTGCGCAGGCCCCGCGCCGCGCACAGCCACTCCACGTACATCGACACCACCGACCTGATGTTGGTCTGGAAAGAAATGCCCCCGTGAGACAAACGATCTACAGTGCGCCACGCAGCCAGATCCTCCTCGCCAATCTCCGCTTCTGCTTCCTCAGCTGGCGCCGGCGGTAGGAGCGGTTCGACCGCCGCGGCGCGCGCCGGCGTTGTCGAAAACAAGAACCTGAAACGCCGGCGGCCGACTGCTGTAGAGCTAGAGAGGGGCTCCTCTGCCAGCAGAGGAGCCCCGCCCTGCTCGGTCAAATTTCGCCGCCGCCGCACTTCGGGTATACCGCTGAAGGCGTTCGGTTGGTTTTTTTTTCTTGGCGTGCTCCTTTTTCCTCTCCCCCCCCCCCCCAAAAAAGCAGAACGGCCGGCCGGCTCAGAAAGCTGAAAAAAGGGTCAGGCAGAAAAAACGATAGGAAGTGGGAGACTGTCCCCCCCGCCCGGCAGTTTCCCCCCCCCCGTCGAAATTTACCTGCCTTTCCCCCCCCCCCCCCGTTCTTTTTTTCCGGTACCTTCTACCCCCCCCCCCCCCCCCGCCTAGCTCGAGAGTTGGCAGCAAATTTTCCTTTGGAATTTGTTCATAGCCCCTCCCCCCTTCCCCATGTTTGCAGGGATTGGGTAAGGGGCGGAGGCGACCGGCAGGAGCGAAGGCCGGGGGGGGGGGGGGGGAAGTTGTAAGAAGGGGAATGCGCATAAAGGGGTCCAAAAAAAGAATCGCCTACAAAAACCAGACCAACTCATAAAAAGGCGAGGCAAACAAAAACAAACCCCTAGACCGCCACATGCAGACAGAACTAGTTCCCGCTGCACCTACCTCCGTGGCTTCCGTGGCGGCGCCCCCTGGCGAAGCCAGCACAGTCGGGGCTGTTTTGCAAGAAGCTCAATTGTTTATATGGGCATGGGGCCAGCGGATTTCGCCAACATCCGGCGCAGTCAGGACGGTTTCTTTTGCATTTCCGATGCAATTTGCGCCTTCACGGACTGTTCTGAAACTTCCGCCAGAAAAAGGTGGTCACAGGTGGCACTAAGAATTTCTGGAACGGATGCAGCTCAACATATGGAAGTAAAGTATTTTGCTTTTCCCCGTCGGGCCAAAGGAATAAGTCACTGCTCTCCACACAAGGCAGTGGAGGTGAAGAAGGGAAGTGAAAGGGCGGTACAGTGTGTAACGGCTAACAATTTACTAATAATCCTAACCCATCTGGATCATGTACGTTCGAAGGAACTTCGTGCTGCAATGATCGAACTAGCACTCCGCGCAACAGCCGGGAACGCTGTTTTCGCAACATCGCTCGCTGCATCCTTTTCGGCGTCACTCAGAAAGGAATGTAAACCTAATACAAAGGTTCAACGGGCAGGATCCCAGCAGCAGCCAGAAAGGCCCAAGCATGTTGACGAACCTGTGGCAAAGCGCCTCAAGTTGTCGGCGCCACAAGCTACGAGCACAACTACCGAGGGCAAACCCAAGCCCGCGGTGTTGCTTGTTGGAACAGCTGTGCCAGAAAAATTACAACCAGTACAACAGCCAGGGTTCAAAGATCCGTCCGAGCTTGCGCAGGAGCCTGCGGCAAATATTGTACTAAGCTATCGCCGCCACAAGCAATAATCAAACTGTTGCAAGCCCTCCCAAGCCCGTGGCTTTGCCGCAGCCACATGTGAGCACGCCTAAACCGCAGGAGATCGATTGGGACGGCAGCGACATCACGCCTTCCAACGGCAAGACGTACTTGGAGCAGATGATTACGGAGATGCGCAAGATTCACCCAGCGCACGAGATCGAACCCGAGCCCGTGTACCTCGGCTTTATCAAGCCGCTGACCAACACCAAACATTTCATGACGAGGGCACAAGTGCGTGCCTGGGTCTTTGCGCACCGCACCAGCATCTACTTTCGTGAATATTTCGACAAGGACGGCGTGCGCAAGGTCCCGTTCCACATCGATCATATTATTCCAGACTCTGGGCGGGGCCGACCACCCGCGAAACTACGCTTTGATGCCCGAGATCTTCAATCAAAAATTTGCGTCGTGGTGGATGCAGGCCAAGGCCCAGTACATTGGTAACTAGTTCGCTTGTATACCTCTTTTTTTGTTGGCTAATGCTCAGCCTGCTATGTGTTGCAGGTTGTACAGCAGCACGCACCTCCATTCTTTTTGCCAAGTACATCAAAAAGAAATATACAAATGAAATATCGTTGGATGACCTAGAGGAAATGTAGACATTTTGTGGACCAGTCGCTGAAAAAATGAATTAGAACTAAGTCCCTGCAACAAGAGAAGCAAAGAAATGCGTCTATAGACGGTTGTCAGCTGCTAATTAAATAAATTAATTTTTTAGAAAAAGAACTGTCTTGGTCCCCTTTTTTACAATCCCCTCCGCAGATTTTTTTTTGAGTAGGCCTCTGTCTTGCCGTCGACATGTCCCGAGTTTTGATTTGCGCACAGAAATGCTTAGGCAAGCACGAAACGGCAACTCGGCCTTTCACGCGCGGGCGGGTTTTGGGCCGCTGTAGAGGAACGGGACTCCTGCCGACGGCGGAGGAGCTCCGCCCTGCTCTGGTCCAATAAACTCCTGTTCGTCTCTTTGTTTTTGCGTGCGCTGCTCCTTTTCCTCCAAATAGGCGCGACGGCCTGCTGGCCCGGAAAGGTTAAAAAAAGAAGCCAGGCAGAAAGGACAGGGAGCGGGAGGCTTCTTTTTTTCCCCGCCCGGCCCCCCCCCTCCGTCACATTGGCTACCCTTCTTGTTTCCCCCCCCCTCCTCCCTCCCGTCCGTACTCTGCCTGCCACAGAAACAGAAAAGGGGGGGCCGACCGGCAGGAAAGGAGCTGAAAGAAAGAGTCTGAGCGAGGGCCAGGAGGGGGGGGGGGTTGTAAAGGGAATGCGCATAATCGAAAAAAGAGAACCACCTACAAAACCAGTCCAACTCATAAAAAGGCGTGGCAAACAAAAACAAAGCCAAGACCGCTACATGCAGACACAACTAGTCCCCGCTGCTCCTACCTCCGTGGCTACCGTGGCGGCGCCCCCTGGCGAAGCCAGCGCTGTTGGAGCAGAGGACCCCACTAATGTCTTGCAAGAAGCTCAATTGCTCATGGGCATGAAACCAGCAGATTTCGCCAACATCCGGCGCAGTCAGGACGGCTTCTTTTGCATTTCCGATGCCATTTGTGTCTTTACGGATTGTTCTGAAACTTCCGCCAGAAAAAAGTGGTCACAGGTGGCACTAAAGTTAGGCCGGTCCGCCCGACGACACATCGACGCCCAGACAAATAGTGGCCAGGAGTGCCACCAGGAAAATACGTTTGATTTTCCCGTGAAGTTTTTCGCGTCTCCGCGGCGGGCCGCACGGGGTCGACGAGCGTGAGGTGGCACCGGCGCAGGAGGTCAAGGAGGGCGAGGGCCGGGCTGCGCAATGCACGACCTTCAAGGGCCTGCTGACAATTTTGAGTCACCTTGAGCACCCGAGATGCAAGAAGCTGCGCAAAGAAATGGCCAGGATCGCAACAAGAGCGGCGGCGGGCGACGAGGCGCTCGAGAAAGCCTTGCCAGTGCGCAGGCAAGAACTGCCCACAGACGTCCGCGACCTTATGCGCACCGGCCTGGCTGGCTTTGGCGACTCGACAAACACGGTAGCCCTGAAGACCATGGTCGCGCAGCTGGGCACGATGGTAGAGATGAAAGATAAGCTGCTCGAGGCCAACTCGAGGATCATCGAGCAGCAGACAGCTCGGCTCGAGGAGCAGACTGCTCGGCTGGCGCTGGCGGACATGGCCTTGAAGCAGCAGCAACTCATCACGAGTTTGCAGGAAGAGAAGGCCGCCAAGCGCCGGAAGCTGTTGTTGGGCGCGGTGCCCGTGTTCTCGGCGGAGGATGCTAGCGAGAGCGACAGCAACGACTACCCGCCTGGCTCGACCTGCAAGGGAGACCCGCGTTGGTCTCGGCTGATGACTGAACAAGCTAGAGTTTTCGTTGAACGGCTAGCTCGTGCTATCACATCCTATACCAAGAACGTGCGCGACCAGTACCTGAACACAGAGGAACCAGAAGAGGAGATCGAGCCTGAAGTCTGGCAGCAAGCCAATGACGCAGCAATCGAAGCGCTGCGGCAGGCGGTCGCGGAAATCTTGCGCCCCGCGCCTCCTGCGGCGTCGGCTCGTTTCCACGCGGTCAACGGTACCCAAATCTATAGCGAGATCGTGCGGATAGTGTGCAGGAGACTCCCACGTCGGACCCAAAACTCCACCCAATTGCCTCTCGCGCATTTTTTCCTGTACCTCGTGGCCAAGAACGAATTCTTTGCGCAAGTGGCTGGCAACGAAGATGACACGGACTTGGCTAGAGACCTGGAGCTCGAGACTACGCTGGGCGAAGAAGTTCTGGGACATGACGTGTTTCTGTATTCGCTCGAGGAGCCGCGCGGGCTGGTGACCAAAGACAGTCAGGAACATTCGTTGCGTATAGAAACGCTCAGGCAAGCACGAAATGGCGACGCGCAGGCCGAGGCCTTCTTCTTGGCCAGGGGCCTGCCAGTGAAGTACCTTGTGCGTTAAAAACAGTGCTAAACCTTTCAGTACGCAACTCAGTTTTTTAAACAGACTTTCTCAGTAAACAATATATATAATGCGGTATTTTGTGAGGAGACAGAATGTACGCACGGTTTGAGGAGGGAGAGGTGGGGGGGGCAAGACGGCGGAAGGGGGGGGGGGGCCGCCACGCGCACTTTTTTTTTGGGCGGGGGCTGGGCGGGGGGGGGGGGGGTTTGTGTTGGGGCTTTTTCTTCTTGATATGGCAGGGGAGGGGGGTGGGGGAAACTGCCGGGCGGGAGGGAAACAACACCCTGTCTTTCAAGAGCTTAGCTATTATTGGACTGTGGCATGGCGACAGCAAATTCCTCACCCGGCTTCCAGGGCTTGTTGGCCGGCTGGGCGGCACGGACCGAGGAGCCCAAGGGCCTACCGCCGGAGCCCAAGGGCCTAGTACTACCGTCTGTAGCAGCAGTAGCCGCGCAACGTTCGCCGATCGCGGCACCGCCGCAAGCCCCTGCGCGAGCAGAGGCCCAGCGCTGGCTGCGGACGGAGCTCGAGGCGCAGGGCGTGCAGGGGCCCGCGCTGGCCACGGTGCTGCGCACCTTGCAATACCGCGATCGCGCGGGCCTGCTGCGGCTGACCGAAGACGACCTGAAATTCTTGGTGACAAGTGCCAGGCCCCGGCTAGAGCCTGACCTGGCGCTGCTGCTGCGCGATATTCTGCACGACGGGGGCGGCTTGGAAAGACGACCCCCCGCCAATATTAAAAAGGAGCATGAGGGCGAGCCTGGCTGAGAGAGGCCTTGGTGAAATACGCAGGATCGAGTTACGGAAAAGAAGTAACGCGCGCGGTGCCACATGACGCCCTTTCCCCCACACACACGGGGCTCGCCTCGAAGAGTGAGGCAGACAAAGTTTATTAAAGACCTTTGTGGGGCAACAAAGAAGGGTCCAGCAACCGGAAAGTGGCCTTGGTCGGCGCCGTGGAAGAAAGGTTGCTAACCCGGATCTCGTTGTTTTCTATGTTGGCATATGTGTACTCCATTCCCTGGGCAATGGGATGTTGCACCAGAATGCATTTGCCATAGATCGAGGAGGAATTGTCGCGTTCTTCGTAGGCGATCCACCAGCCAAGAGCTGAATGGTTTGAGTCGTTGATTTGCTTCAGCACCAGGCACCCCCCGCAGTCGGTGTCGGGTGCGCCTGGCGCAAGCCCGTACTTATTTACACTTGCAGGATGATTGTACAAAAGCAGATAGATCCTGTCGTCAAAGAGTTCGTCCTGCTTCTTTTGGGACATGACGCAGCTGCTGAAATTCGAGACGTTGAAAAGTCCAAAGGTTTGCAGTGCAGCATTGGCGGTGCTGCATTCCTGCATCCGCAGCCCTAGCCAGGCGGGTTCCGACTCGTTCCCCTCGGGCACCACGCTCAGACACTGGCAAGATCTCTCGTCATACAACAAGGCTGAACCCACCAAGCGGGTTAGATTCGAGGAGCTGAGATCACACTGGTCTTGCGAATCAGATTTTAGCGGTTTCTCTATAAACGCTACTAATAGTCCTATTAGTCCCGCAATCATCCAAAACACCGCAAAGGCTACGACTAACATGCACTCCGCTTTGGTCATTCCTTTTTTCTTGTCCTGCTTCGTTTCTGTTGGCCCGAGTGCGGGAAAAACAGCTTTTGCCGACAAGCTACGTTCCCCCCCCGCCAAACTTCACCGCCGCCCCTCTAGAGAGAAAGTGGGTGAGGGGGGGAGGCGGACCTGTAGAAAAAAGGGGCGGGGGCTGGCCAAACAAGGGAGAACCGGTAAAAGAAAGGAGCAAAACACCCTTGCGAAAAAGAAGGGCGGCCGCGCGCCTTTCCCCCCCCCCCTTCCCACTTTTGCCAACACACCGAATTCTTTTTTGCTTGGGTGGCTTACTTTGTAAAAGCCGTTCCACACCACATTCGGAATGGAACACGTGGCGTACGCGCTGTTCCGCGGCAATGACGTCCCCCCCCCTCCCCACCTTTCTTTGTCTCGCTCTTTTTTCTCTTTAGGTCCCTTCTCTTTCTCGTTCAGAAAGAAAAATCTTGTTAGCTCTTAGAAATGTCTAAGAAGCAAAGTTACAATAAAAAAAGTGGCGAAAACAGCGCATGGCTACCGACAGCGAGATTGTGGAGGTGACGGTGAAGTGGTACGAGCTGAAGGAGGCAGAGCAGAAAAAATGAGATGTCTGGCAGAAACCACGAGTTGTATCAGCGAAGTACAAGTACCAAGTGCCCGCGAGTACCGTGCGGAAGGGGCTAGCCGCGATCGGACAAGCGATCGCGGTTGAGACGCTCAGCCGGGAAAGATCTCCCAAGCTATGTCTTATGCCTGATTTTTTGTCACTGAACGAAACGAGGATGACCACCAAGGACCCCGGCATGCTAGCCGATTGGCTAGAAGCCGGAATAGGAAACAAAATGCTGTGTCTGCATACCTTGACGAACGAAGATCGGCGCTTGACAACCGAGGAAAACGGGGACGAAGTAACTACGTATCTCACCAAGCGAATAAAGTACAATCGTAAGGGCGAAGTGGTCGACGCTCAATGCCATGTTACGTTGCGTGTCAGCTGGCCTTATCCTACAGGTGGTCCATTCCCGGCAAGTGGTGGTGGTGTACCAATGGCGGAAAGACTTATGTGGGGACCCGCCACAAGCAGGAGGCGTTCCACCTCCGATAACCAACAAAAATGTCATCTGCTCTCGCGAGCCTTGACTAAGCTAATTACGGAGGAACCCAGGTACTTGTCGACCAAGAGCGTAGTTGAGGCCGTGATGGAGTTAGACCAAGAATTGCGATTTGCGGGGCACCGCCCCCTGTTCGTCGAGGCCGATCACAAAGAAATACTTTCTAGCAGTCTTACGATTTTGCCAGAGGAGCTACGTCCGCTGCTACGAGCGGCAGACATCCCAGGTGCCTGGCTGCAAGAGTTGGAAATTCGCGGCACTTTGCTAGCGTGGTTTCAATGGCTCGGTTACTACCGGACGAGAGTGCTCATTGCCCTGCTCAAAAACCTGTCCACCGCGTCGGCACAAGTGCAAGGCGTGGTTGGGCAGCTCCAAGAGCTACTGCGGGATATCTGGGCGGCCTCGCCAGGGTTGTACGGGTCCGCGAGCCAGGCGTCGTCCAGCAGTTAGCGAGCGCTATTGGGGTACGCGATGGCCTGCCGGGCGTGCTAGCAGCTGGTTTTGCCCAGGAGGTGGTCGCACACTGCAGGCAATGCGGCGAGAGCCTCGGACACAAAAGACAGAAGAGGTGACAAAGGGGGGCCTCTCTCTCTTTCTCCAAAACTCCCCCCCCCCCCTGTCGCCGTTTCCCGTGCGTGCTTGCACTTTTTTTCGTAAATGCCGGGGGAGGGGAACGGCGAGAACGGCGAGAGTAGGGGAAAAGGCGCAGCGACGCGGGGCGGGCGGGAATACATTTTAGGCTACCAAACAATTTCCCGCCCGCCGTGCTGCCCCCGAAAAGAGATGATAAAATAATCGAAAGGTGGGTGAGAGTGGGAGGGGAAAAAAACTGTGTAAGCAAAAAAGAGTGGTAGGGAGTCCCGTAGCAAAAGAAGGGCGGTCGTGCGCCTTTTCCTTTCTCCTTCCCACTTTTGCCAACACTTTTTTGCTTGGGTGGCTTACTTTGTAAAAAGCCGTTCCACTCACACCGCGTTCGGAATGGAACACGTGGCGTCCGCGCTGGTGCCGTTCGAATTCCGCGGCAATGACGGGGCGGCCGACGATGACGACGACAGGTACACGGGCCTGTTCGCGCCGCGCAGCACGAAGCACGGACCAAGCACGTCACCCCAGCGGTGGCAGAATTACAATGACTACGACGGGGCCGGAGATGCGAACGCGCCGCCAGAGCCGATGCGCCCGCTGAGCCTGTACCCGGGTCTAGCGGAGGCCGAGCGGGAGGACGCCCAGCAGAACCCGGGCGCGGACGAATCTTTCTGCTTCGCGTGCCAGTTCCTGCCCAGAGGACAATGCGACAACAGAGACTTTGCGCACTTGCAGAGCTTGTTCGACGAGTGGGGTGACAGGAGCCCACTAGTAGTGCTGCGGTGTGTGCAGCAGTGGTACCGGCGGCGCTGGCAGGAAGAGTGCAACCAGCACTGGCTGCTGAGCAGCATACGGTTGCACATCGTGAGCCACCGCGCCATGCCCCCGGAGGTTTTCAGAAAGAACGCTATGCGCACGAACCAGGCGCTGCTGTACCACCTGGTGACGCAGGGCCTGCTGCGCGAGAACGACGACGGGACAGTGCGAGAGATAGACGAGAACAGCTTTAGAAAATACCAGAGCCTAGTGCTAGCCAGCGTCAAACTACAGGCCGGCGCGCAGTCGAAAATGCCGGAGCCGTCCTAAATAATAGGCCGATTGCAGAAAAACATGGCTTTTAATTAAAAAAAACAGGAAAATCTCTTTTTTTTTAAAAAACTCTGAACAGCGCCGAAAACTAAAAAAGAAAAGACTAGAATCTCCTGATGATGCGCAACAGAATCCCTATCTCCGTGTGTTTGGGTCGCTTTTAGTCACAGTCAGAGTCACTGCAATCAGCACAGACTCCCTTGGGACTGCCGTTGAGCCACTTGCGTTGGATAGGAGTCTTTACACCTATCTCGAGCAGCTCTTCCCACTCCAAGGTGCAGTCTCGTTCAGCTCTGTAGGCCAACAAATTCAGCATCGGCAACGGAATTATTTTCTGGACGGCTTCTGTGATTTAGTTGCTGCTGTGATATAATGCAGTCCAGTGGCAGATGCCTGAGGAATTGGTGTTCGCACTTGTGACTTCTTTGGTCGAGCGACAAGCTGAGTTCCATCATTGTTTTGCCGGATTGTGTGTTTGCAGTACAACACCAAGCGCGCACTAACGGGTACATATTCGCCGTAGCGTCTGCCCACGTCAATGTTAAACAGGCCGTGCGCATCCAACTCTTCTCCGTTTTCGTAGTAATGGTAGGGAACTGCGCCGGTGATCCCGTATTTCTCAAAACCCCTTCCCAGGGTCACTGTGTGACTGTGTGCAAGTGTGTGTGTGACTGTGTGCAGTCTGTATGTGTGACTGTGTGCAAGTGTGTGTATGTGACTGTGCAGGTGTGTGTGACTGTGTGTGTGACTGTGTGTGTTGTAGGCGTATAAAGCCTTATATGTGTGAGTCACTGCTTTTTTCTGTTGTGTTAAAAAGGTGACAGAAAGAGAGATATCATATTCGCACGTCACACGCACATCATAAAGGAGGGAGGGGAGGGCCGACATCTGACGGGTTCACAATGACCAACATTGAGCAAACAGCCCATTAAAGTCGCCCAATGCTGCCAACATTGGGTTTGCCCAATGATGCCGGCATCGTAGCTGTCGGGCCCCCCCTTTTGTACGCAACCCATTGCGCAAACCCAATTCTGTCAACAATGGGTTTGCCCAATGATGTCGGCATCGTAGCTGTACGCAAACCCATTGCGCAAACCCAATGTTGGCAACATTGGGTTTGCCCAATGTTAGAAGGATCGGCCCCTCCCCCCCTCTATTCACATGAAATGACTTTGCTATCTGTCGTCGTATACAAACAGAAAGTTGCGTGTGTGTGTGTGTGTGTGTGTGTGTTACTCCGTGCGTGTTTCTTGGGCTGAACGTGTACACAGAGAATTGTGTGTGTGTGTTTCTTTTGCTGAACGTGTACACCAAGAGTTGTGTGTGTATGTGTGACTGTGTGTGTGACTGTGTGTGTGTGACTGTGTGTGTGTGACTGTGTGTGTGTGACTGTGTGTGTGTGCAGGTGTTTGTAATGTATCCATGCGTTATGTGTATCTGCAGAGAGTTATGCGATCTCCCCTTTCTATTTTTCTATCTGTCTATTTCTAGTTGTGTGCGCGAGTTTTACTGTCCAACAAAAAGAAACTTACACACACACGCATTGAGCAAACATCGCGCCTTACTGCACCCAAGACATTTACACACCAATTTTGGCTGGTTTTTTTTCTTCCTGCTAACAGGAAAAAAACAACGAATGAGCGAATCCCTGCCTTCCGACGTTGCTGCTCCTACTGCCAATCCGCTTTGCTTCATGAGATCCACGGAGATCAAGTCGCTACCAAGCCTGCGCGAGGTCCTGGAGTCACGAGCAGGGGCCTGCGTTGAAGTCGTGCTGAACGCGGGCGCAGAACCAATCAGCAGGGACCGAGTGTCGCCGCACGTGTGGTTTGACGAGTTCGAGAGCGAGCTTGGGCCGGGCCACAAGCGCTTGTGGTCCAAGATCATAGCCTTTGCCCAGGCCCGCTGCATGTTCCATTCTTTTCTGCTGCGGCTACCCACCAAGGGCATGTTCCTGCACCTATCGTCCGCGCGGCCGGCCGAAACACTACAAGATCTGGCGCCCGCCCGGGCGGAACCTCGTTTGCGGGGCCTGTGCGCCGCGCCCCTCGACAACGCTCTGGCCAGGGATCGTCCCCTCCTGCACGGATTGCTAATTGGTGAGCCCAGTCCTTTGCAGCAGGCGGTCCGCCTGACGCCAGCGGAGTTCGTGTCCCGCGTCCTCGGCCCGAGCGGCACCGTTGAGCCAGCTCGCGTGCACGAGCTAGGCGCTGTTCAAGATTTAGAAAAAGCTGGTATTGTAGTTATCCTTGTCAAGGGAGGAAAAGTTGTTAATTACAAAAAGACTTTACAATTTTTTAATCAAACACGAAACAACGAAAAACATCAAAACATCTGCGGAAGGATGGGCTTCATTTAATGCTTGGATAGAAAAGAAAACGAAGCAAGCAGAACCACAACAACAACAACAACAACAACAACAACAATAACAACCAGGACCAGAACCATAACCAGGACCAGGACCAGAAGAACAGCCACCAACAGGCAATGAGGATGTGAAAAACTTAATAAATCAATTCCAAAATACGCCACCAGCTTTAGAAGATGATGTCATTAAAAATCAAGGTGGGGAAGGCTTCCGCGGGCTAATGACGGATGAAATAGACGACATTATGAAAAAGCACGATTGGTATTTAGGGACAGTAGCGAGCGATGAAATAAACGCATTAAAACCAGAAAAATGAAAGAAGTATGGTTTTATAATGAACTTGGATAAGTCTAGTCAAGCGGGCTCACATTGGATTGCTGTTTGGGTTGACATCATTAAAGACAACTCCGCTCGCACTGTATAAACCGACTGACCTATTTCAACACCAAATGAAACAGCTTATTGAAAAGAGTAAGCCGAGCACATACCTGCTTATGAAGGTTAATCAGGTTAAAAACCAAAGTGACACAACAGACTGCGGGTGACACAGTATTAGGTTTTTGTTAGAAAGAGCGAAAGGGAACCGCTTTAAATTTGCTAGCGGTTTCACAGACTTAAAAGCAGACGAAGCGGAGGAGTTGAAAGCCCAGAACGGTTACGGCTTTGATACCTTTATTTGAAGTAATTAAAACAAAAATTATTTATCTGCTAATATATACGAAGCTTTTTTTAAAAAAGCTTCACCAAAAAAGGGAGGTGCGGAGGCGGAGTCTCTGCAATGGAGTATAGAGGCGGGCGAAGTAGCAATATTTACTATCAATAGCAAAAATAGGATAAATGGCACTGACAGTGATTTTACTCACTCCATTGATATGAAAGGGTTAGACAACCCAACACATTGTAAAATACTTCATATTTATGTGCCGAAGTCGTATTACTCTGTGGCGAGCCCCTACAATACTTTTACTCTAAGTAAAAACGGCAACGATGCACTCATTACGATACCCGAAGGCAACTACACAATGAACAACTTAAAAAATAAGCTGGCCGAGGTGCTAACCGCAGATAGCCCAAACAACTACGCATACACAATAACAAGCAACAACACAAACACCGACCCAGAAGACGGTAAGCTATTATTTACCGTAGCAGGCAATCCCATTAACATTCAACCGCGGTTTGTATTTGATGACAAAACTTGTATTCACAAAATTATGGGGTTTGAGCGGTCCTCTACTTATTTCTTTGCTAATAATAACCTAAGGTCATCAAATGTCATAATATTGACGGGCGAAAAAACATTGTATCTACAAAGCGACCTAGTTGGTGAGGGTGATAACCACGTGCTCCAAGAAATATACACAGCGAATGAAATCCCGTTTGGCTCTGTTATCTACGACGGAAGCGGGTCGGAGTATGGCAAACTGCTATCTACGAGTTCAAGCAATGTGTATCGGTTTTACTTAACTGAGGAAAACGACCAACCCATTAAACTCAACGGTCTTGGCATTGTAATGACATTATTGTTTTATTTATCGCGAAACGAATTATTTTAATTTATTTACATCATTTTTTAATTTGTTAAAATCTAGGTAATTAATTTTAGAATTATCTTTTTTCTCATATTACAATATAGGATAACCAAAACTTGAAAACCCGAAAAAACAAAATGCCCACACAACACGGAGGCGAACTAGATTTCAGCAAGACTGACTACATCAGTGCTTCTTATCGTTTGAATAAACTTAACCCACGAGAAAGCAGTAATGGAAATGTCACTATTACCTCCGTGGGAGGACAAGAAAGCACATTTGACCTTATTAGTCGCCCATTTAACTTGGCTAGGTCAGTTCTGAGTTTTCACTATCCCAGACACAGATACTAAATATAACAAGGCTTATATGGATCGCCTTGCTCCTATTAGACAAATTCAACTTCAAACCCGTAGCGGAGTTTATCTGTGCGATTTGAACTATGTTGGAAATGTTACAAAGATGATTTGGAAGCCTGAGACTTCGCTTAAAGACTTTCTCGCACTTGAAAACCACGATGTTGGCATTGGTGCTGGCTGTATGCTTCAAAAGTGTAATGCTGACAGCAAGATTGATATTGACATTACCGACAGAAAGGCGACAGTTCTTGATGCTAATGTTGATGTCGCAGCACTTCAAGCAGATATGGCCAATATGTTTCAACCTCCTTCAACACTAATGCCCGCCGTCATAATGATGCTCTCATCGCGGCCGGAAGTGGAACTCCAATGCCTGTTAATGTGACCTACAATGAGGCGAAGTATTTTACTGCTGGTGCTTTGGGCGATAATGCTGGTGCTGGTAATATGGCGATTAACATCAAGCTGAATCTTGGTATGCTTTACAACACTATTTTCGCCCTTGATAAAACTATTATGTTTCCTGAGATTTTGACGATGCGAATTGTCTGGAATGGGAAGATTTATTATTCTGGTGCCGACCCTCTAAGTCCTGGTGGCGGTGCTAACATCGCAGTCGGTGATGAGAATGTTGCTGTTAGCAATCTTAACTTGTTTCTTGCTGTTGAGCAGAACCCTGGAGTCATTCAATCTATTCAAAGCCAGATTGCGGGCGGTGGTATGAGTTTTGATATTGTCCTTATGTATATAAGAATACTATTGGAACTAATAGCGATGGTAAATCAACTGAAAACCAAAACATTGTTTAGAGATTTGACCGCGGACACGGGCAGAGGTTGAAGAAGATTTATCACAGTGTGTTTCATTCTACCGAAAATGTAAATACCGCTTATGACAACGATGTAAATGATGAGCGGTCTGCTACGGGTGCTGTTGTTAATGGTGCTAAGCGGAAGAATTTGATGTATCTGTGGCTAACCTTGAAGACTATATGATTATGAAACCGAGGTTGGAGGGTACTGCCTTGATGAATTCTAATGTCTATCAATACAACTGGGTTTATGCTAATTGCTGGGATAACAACCGCCCTCTGTGGAGCAAGGACCAGAACGAGATTAGCGGGCTTGACTTAACTCAGGAACGGCGATGGGAGTTTATTGGAACCTACCGAAACAAAGTCCATTCTCACTACACTCTAGCTATTACTCAGCGGACTGTTAGTGTGAAGGAAAATGTAATTACTATTAGTTAACCCAGGTAAGAGGAGGTAATTAATTTTTTTAATATTTTTTCTAATATAATATAGTAATCTAGTCACACTTGCTAAACAGAGTTCCAGCCCAATGGCCTCAAGGCGTTAAACTGTGACGCCAACTCATAACCCTTTGGTGGTAGATGCTGGGGAGGAGGGTCGTTGCGCGCGTAAAAGATCTTAAACTCCGCATATGCTGGTTGATAGCCCAGGACCCAGCAGACACCAGATTGTTATGGGTGGGGTTTCGAGGCAGCTCTAGCAACCGCGCTTGGTGTATGCACTTGCACATTCGGTGACGTCTTGCAAGAGGTTGCTGGGACTGCGGAATAACCTCGGCTTAGTGCAGTCTTGCCCTCAGGAGCTCCATCGGTGGCCCCGATCATCAGGCGAGAGACTGACACGGGGGGGTGGAGGACCTCGAACAAGGGTATTGGAGGCTTATGTCCGTTGAGGATATGCCATTAGCTGCATCAGTACGCCTCAGACATAGTAAAATATAGTAATATGTTTTATTATCGGAAGTTGTATGTTGTTGGGGGTAGGCGGTTTCTAACAAAAGCATCTATCAAAGCTGTGTTGACCTCATAGGGCCTAGCGAATAAAAAAAAATAGCGAGAGTGATAAAAGATGCGAGCAGGAATACGATAAGACCGCACATACAAGAATATCTTGACCTTATGGCTTTTGATGTATTCGTGGAACCCCGTTACATATGCGAAATAAGTGGCGACATATGAGCGGGACCTTGATGTCCACGTAGACCACCACTTTGACATCATACAATTCAAAGACATCTTTAAACAATACCTTGAAGTGAATAGAGAAGTAGAAGTTGAGGACAACATTTTGAAAGAACCGCATTTCACCAAGTTTAGTGATTTCCACAAACAGAAAGCAATATTGCGAATAATAAAAAAAGAAATCAATATTAGAGGTAAAATATATCTCCTTCGTCAATAAATGTATCTCCTACGGTAAATACTTTTTCAGTTCTTACTACACCACGGCTGACGAACTAACCATTCGATGTATGGCTTATCAATCTTTGCGATGTTTTGTATTTTTTTCCTTTGTATTTCCCGAAATGAAACAAGTCTTTTGGTTGAGTATTTATCTTTGCTTCAATCACTTTTATTTCGTTGTGTATTACCCTTTGAACATCGGCGAGAGAAAATGATCTTTTCGCTTTCAATTGAAAGTTGTTGGAGCTTCTCGCACAGTCTCGTAAGGGTGGACATAGTAGGGTGTAAAAAGTAGGGAGTATAAAAATAAAAAGTTAAATAATTAATATAGGAACCGTGCAATGTCCGAGTGGATCGTCTTCGTTAAGGCTTACTCCGCTAAGCATAATATAAGCTACGGAGAAGCATTGAAAAAGGCAGGTAAGGCATACAGGAAGCAAAAGGGAGGCAGTGCGGAGTTGTCTGAGGATGTCTATTTGTCTTCGTCAGAGAGAAAGGGTGCTGACGGATGGAAGCCAGTCGCGAGCAAAGAAAAATCAACAGTGTATGAAAAGGATGGTAAAGCTATTGTAGTATTTAGAGAAAGTTTGGATAAAAGGGATCTGCTAACCGATGTCGCATTAGTAAAGGGAGTATTAAAAAGAACCCCGAGATATAAAGAAGAGCAGAAGTTGGTTAATGAAGTCATAAAGAAATATGGTAAGGATAATGTAGAGCTGACGGGTCATTCACTAGGTGGTACGATAGCGAAAGACTTAAGCCGACAGACTGGAGTAAAGGCGACCACATACAATAAAGGCAGTAGCACAAGGGACCTAATTGAAAGAGTAATTGACCGAGTAGCTATAAAGGTAAATCCAAACGGTAAACGAGCAAAGACGGCGAAGCTAACCACGAACTACCGAACCTCATTTGACCCCGTATCATTGTTAGGGGCGACGGCTGTAAATACTAAGCTAGTGAAACCGAAAAAAGGAATTCATACTATTAGGAGCTTCAAAGGTAAAGGAGTAAAAAAAAAAGTAGGTATATTTATAATTTGATTTTTGATTTGAAAGCCGAGTGGGATGCTGTCGTTATCGTTAATAAACTCACGACCCGCCCACTTGTTCTCATTAACTTGTTTTTTTATGTTTTGCTTGTGTATTATACTAAAGTGCGGGACTTGTTGCTGTTTGTTGTTTCTGTTCATATGTATTTTTTTCATTTGAAAGTCCTTGACATTTTTAATGCTACAGCCTTTGTCCATCTTTTCAAATATGGCGGGGTTAAGTTGCTTAGCCTCCAAACCTTTACCCCTAAAATGAAAATACTTTTTAACTCCGTTTATCACTTCAATATGAACTCCTTTTGAAATATGCTTTAAGTCATTCTTAGTCATTCCTTCCGTAAAAGCATCCTTCGTTGTAAATTCTAACATATACAATTTCGGAGCTATCCGAGAGGCCCTTATAATTTTACATCCATCGCCTAAATCGTCTCCAATATCTCCTAATTTTTTATTACCCATATTCTTTACATACTTAGCACATCTCGCGTGTATTTGGAGGCTGTCCGTATCGGTGTAATAAAAGTCTTCTTCAATACTCCAATTCGGGTTAGCATCCTTCATATATCTATACATAATACGACGGCTGTATGCTAGTATGAATGCCTCATAGTGTGTCGGCTTTGTTACGCTATCTTCTAATATCACTTGATTGCGAGGGAGACCTGTTAAATACCATAAGTCCTTTCCATCCTTATCAACGAATTTTACTATGTCTGTTATTTGGTTACGATTCCAAAATTTCCAGTATTCGTCATTGGTGGTTATATATGCTGTTTTTGAAGGTATGAGCTTTTGTATCATCTTGCCGTATAGACTATTTATAAACAACTTAGCGAGCAAATATTGTGGGCTACCTTTCTCCGCATTTTCCTTAGCTTTGAACAGATCATCTATGTAGACTTTGAAAACTTGTTCTCCGCGGACGGAGTAGTATACTTTATGAATGCGGACTTCATAACCCTCAGCTACCATATCGGTGATGTCTACACTCGTAAGCCATTGGTCCTTCATATCGTCCAACCTCCATTTAAGAGAACATATTTTTTAGGTGAAATATAGTCAAGGTTATAGATACCAAGTGGAAGGTTCCGCGGGTCAAATGGCCCGATTGTTTCTATAATGTCGCCGACCATAAACTCATTTAACATCGCGGTTGGATACAGAGAGACAACATCAGCATCCACAAGATAACCGTCTATGTCGTCAAATGATAACTGTTTTTTCAAATATTGTTCATACTGCTTAGAAATAAGCCGCCTCTTAGAAGGGTAAGACCTTCCGCCTATGATTGCTTTTCTAAAGGCTAATTCTTCCTTTATTTTTGGAAGTCTTACCTCGTGTTTTTTATGTATATATTTTTCCATATATTGAAAGCCAGGCTGGAAGTTGAGATATAAGATAATATTAACTTTATGTGCGGTGTAGATAGTAGTGTTTATTTTGTCGTATAACTCCTTCAAACCCATAACATCTTTTTTCAAATAGTCTAAGCACTCTTGCCTCGTCTTGGTGTCCATATCCTCCCATCTGCGAGCTTTGGTGTCGTGGTCAAGGTTTCCCTTCATAACGGTACACCCCATACTTTCAAAATTTGCTTTCAGACTTCCTTGAGTGTGCTTACACATATCCCACATTTTAATATTTTCAAACTCTAAACTGATGATAGAGCCGTTATTAATTTTTGATTCCTTAATCTTAATACCTCTTCTTATTAATTCTTGATGTATGAAGTAGTGGTCAAAGTTCGCACCGTTAAAAGCATTAACATACAGGGTTGGCGGTTCGTCCTTTTTCTTATTTTTCTCCCTCTTTTAAGTGGTTTCACTTGCTTCGTTCAATTAATAGGTCAACGAATCTACTTATACGATCTTCGCCAGCTATGTATTGAAAGCCTTCACCACCTTGTGTGTATCCCACTATGTAGCAATCTTGGATATCATAACCATCCGCTATTTCTTTATTTCTCCAAGTTTCCAAATCGTAATGAATTATGCTGTCGTTGTTAATGTGTTCTTCTGGGTAGAAATCTGTCAGCAATCTTCTTTTATCATTCTTTTTTAACCGCGTATCTACAAAATGCTTTCTGTTCAGGTCGCAGGTGTGCTTATTAATATATACTCACAAACAGTCCTCACATTTCTTTTTAAACTGTTTTTCTAGTCCATAATATTTTCTAAAAAGATTAGTTTGTCCGCCTCTTCGCAACCATTACTAGTTCGTTTCGTTTCCTTGGTTATCGCATTTGTTATTTCATATGTTTTACTTTTTTATGTATTTGTTTAAAATTTCAACTGCTATGGAAAACGGCAAAGGGAATTAGGTTCAAGTTTAAACTCGCTTCTAATTTCATTATATCTCTTCTTATTCAACGGATGGATATCAAGTATATGCTTACACAGGAATAATAAGCAGTTATTGTTTTTGCTTGGTGGTGATATCTTCCTCCACTCTTCAACTTTTTCCCTTTTTCTCTTACTCCTTCATAGCATCCTCCGCCGTTCTCTTGAACGAATATTATTTCAACATATTTGATATCTCTTTCGTATCCATTCTCGCCAGCTTCAATGTTGCTTAAGTTGAACTAGTTAAGAGCATCTATAAACTTGGTGTCATATTCGCGAAGTAAGAAAGAGTTAAATGTTTGCTTTTTGTAGTAGTGGTTATATCTTTCCCCAGGATTGTGCTGTATGTTATAGATATGTGTACATCAGAGTTGTTTGTCATTCCTCGACTCCTCGCATTTCTAATGGCTGGTATCAATACTTTCTCTTCAAGTATGTTAGTATCTTAGAAACTTATATCAATGTCTTTGAAATATTATGTGAGAAAGTTCAGACGATTATCTCTTCTGACCTTGTAATCATAGGATCTAAATTCTCGTAGCTTCGCTTCTTGCGTTTTAGATTCGCGGAGATTTGCCATCGTATTACTACGGATGTTAGATAAAAGGTCCTGGCGATTTCTTTTATCTTTCGTTTCAACCCTTCTCAGCTTAGCCTTGGTTTGAAGTAGCTTCACATGTCTTTTGTTTAGTCTTGGCGGTAGTTGTGGTTTTGACATTTTACAGTTATGTATATATAAGGTAAGATACTTTTTCTAAAAATAATTAATTAATCTTTTTACAGATATTATATGTCTGTTATATCTTTAGATTGAAAATATTTTTACCAGATCAAAAAAATAATTGGATGTAATAGCTTAAACAGTTGTTTTACTCAGTCTATCTTCCACCTTTTGTATCTTCCATTTATATTCCTCTATGTTTTTGAGTTCTTGCTTTTGCTTTATACTTTTTCTTTTCTTTCCTCCTTCAGCCTTTCTTGGTGGCTGTAGTAGTATGCGAGAGCATTCTCGTTATTTCTCTTTAGTTTTGCTTCTCCTTGTAAATTTTTGTTGTTGGCATTGTCTATATATTTATGCTTATATATTTTTATAAATGTAAAATAATCAATTAAATTATTAATTCTTGATTCCTTTTTGATTTCTATTTGATTTCTCTTTGATTTCGTTAGTTGTTTTAAAATGGTGATTTGGGCTGAATAACACTTTTTTTGCTGGTATTTTCTTGAAAATACCTGCAGAAAAAGGGTACTTATCTTCTCCTATGATTTTGAAAAGTTGCCTGACCCTTCTGTGAATTAGGCGAAACATTTGCCCCCCTGTGAAAATTAGGCAAAACATCCTGACCCCCGAATGAAAAGCACTAATTGGGACAGCCGGATCAACTTTTTGGGAATTGCTCTGGGGAGCATCGAGTAATGTGGAAGGTACCACTTGTCTTTTAAAGAACTTGGATGAAGGCCATACATTTCTGCTTCGTTGTTGGAAGCATTACGGCTTTGCAAGGACCAACTTGGGGGCCGACTGTCTCTCCACTGCTTCGTCAGTCCTTTAACCAACCATTTTCCCTTTGTTCCCTTTTTTTTTCCTCCATCCATCCGTCCCTCCTTTCACTTTGTTCCCTTTTTTCCTCCATCCACCCGTCCCTCCTATCTACCTCCTTCCTTTCCGTTCCTCTCTCTCTCTCTCTCTCTCTCTCTCTCTCTCTCTCTCTCTCTCTCTCTCTCTCTCTCTCTTCTTCTTCTTCATTTTTATTGAGAGAACAATTTTACAATTGGACTCAGGGAACGTCCACGTGAAAAGTATAGCTAGTAAGTTATACCTTTATCTAAGGTGGAAACCTAGTTATTCAGTACTAGTTGAGCGTATTAAGGAAGATATCGATATTAAATTAGTATTCAGCTGCTCAGTATTAATATTATATTATAGTTATTAAAATTAATATTTCTGTTTAGATATATTGTGCGGTGATATTAATATTATGTTGTTATGTTATGTATATATGTTATTGTAAAGGTGTAGTCGTTTATGTGCGGCGGCCCCCCCTCTCTTTTCTTTTCCATATAGAAGAAGTGAAAAAGAGAGAGAGAGAGAGAGAGAGAGAGAGAGAGAGAAAGGAGAGAAAGAGAGAGAGAGGGGGGAGTTGAGAGTGGGCGTGGTTGACCATATACGTCGATTGATCCGGAGAGTTCTCCTTCAGGTAGTAGACAAAGGAGCAAGCTTGGTGTTCCCTTTCTCTCTCTCTCTCTCTCTCTCTCTCTCTCTCTCTCTCTCTCTCTCTCTCTCTCTCTCTCTCTCTCTCTCTCTCTCTCTCTCTCTTTTTTTTTTTTTTTTTTTTTTTTCGCGCGTGTGCATATGTTACATATATTATGATGTTTGTTGATGTTTTAGTAGATATGTCATTAGTGCTTTTTTGAATGGCTTTATTTTTGTTTCATCTGTTATACGTTTTGGAATTGATTTCCATTGATCTGCAAAGATCTTGGTGAGGTATGGGTCTTTGTGGTTAACAAAGAGGCTACCTTTTGTTGAGTATCGGGTTTTGTATGGATGTATGGTATTGATTGGTGTAAATGTGTTATTGTGGAGTGGTCTGTTGAGGTGTTTTTTAGGGTAAATGAATGGGTGATTTTCTATGCATACACGGAGGGTGTATAGGTGGGTGATGTCGAGTAGTTTGAGTTGATTTAGGATTGGTTTGGTATGTGCGCGGTAGTGTGTTTTTGCAATTATTCTGATTATTTTTTTGTGTATTTTTATGAGTGGTTGTATATATTTCTTTTTGTTGTCATGCGTCCCCCAGATGGAGATGTTTTGTATGAGGTGTGGATATATGTGTGTGTAGTATAGTTGTTTCATTGTTTTGGTGTTTAGATATTTTTTAGCATATAATAATGAGTTGATTGTGGGTTGGAGTTTACGGATTATGTTGTTGATATGTTGGTCATATTTAAGGTTATGTTGTAGTGTTATGCCCAGGAGTTTTGCGTGTTGGCATTGCTCGAGGGTGTGGTTGTTTATTGTTATTGTGATATTTTGTTTTGTTTTATGGAAATTGTGTATGTTGTTTTTGTTGGGTTGGGTACTAGGTTATTAGAATGGAAGTAGTTTATTAGCTTAGTTATTTCTGTTTGTGTTTTTTGTTGTAAGTCTGTAGGAGTTTTTGCCGTTATTATAAGTGTTGTGTCGTCTGCATATGTATATACTGTTCCTTGTTGTATGATATTGATTATGTCGTTAATATAGAGTAGGAAGAAGGTGGTGGATAATGTGCTGCCTTGTGGGATGCCATGTGTGATGGTGCGTTTGTGGGACTTAGCATATTGTGTGTGGACTTCTTGAATGCGATTTGAGAAGTAGGATTCAAAGAACTGGACTGTGCCTTCGTTGAAATTAAAATTTCGTCGAAGTTTGTCGAGTAACTTTGAATGTTCTACTGTGTCGTATGCTTTCGAGAGGTCTACGTAAAGAGCTAGTACTAGCTCTTCTTTATCTTTATGTTTTTGTATTTGGTTTATTATGGTTTGGACTGTCATGGTTGTGCTTGAGTTAGGTCGGAATGCGTATTGTGTATGTGATATTATGTTCTCTCTCTCCTCTCTCTCTCTCTCTCTCTCTGCTGTATCCTGCCCTGCCCTGTC